>CAUYRH010136021.1:0-37014 GCA_963574655.1 Perodicticus potto | reverse complement strand
AAGTTTAAATAAGGGTTTAATTTTAAGATTATTTAAAATGCTCTTTATGTGCTTAAATTCTTAATGTAAGCTTAAAGGCAGTTTGGACCTGAAATATAATTTTCTTCTCTCTGTAAATCTTTTTTTTTTTTTTTTTTTTTTGAGACAGAGCCATTATGTTGCCCTGAGTAGAGTGCCGTAGCATCAGTGCTCACAGCAACCTCCAACTCTTGGGCTTAAGCGATTCTCTTGCCTCAGCCTCCTAAGTAGCTGGGACTACAGGTGCCCGCCACAATGCCTTCCTATTTTTTCTTATAATTGTCATTGTCGTTTAGCTGGTCCTGCCTGGATTCGAGCCTGCCACCCTTGGTGTATATGGCTGGTGCCGTAACCATTGTGCTATGGGCATTGAGCCACAGAAATCTTTTTTTGTAGTTTGTTTGTTTTTTTTTTTGAGACACAGTCTCACTCTGTTGCCTTGGTAGAGTGCTGTGGAGTCATAGCTCATAGCAACCTCAAACTCTTGGGTTTGAGCAATCCTCTTGTCTCAGCCTCCCGAGTAGCTGGGACTATAGGCATGTGCCACCACACCCAACTAGTTTTTCTGTTTTTGGTCTCATTCTTGGTCAGACTGGTCTTGAACTCCTGAGCTCAAATAATCTACCCGCCTTGGTGTCCCAGAGTGCTAGGATTCCCTGGCCAGTCACAGAAATCTTATTGATGATTGTTGTGGTTGAATGAGAGAATAGAAAAAAGCCACTTTGAGTTTTTCCACATTTGGAATAGGTAAACAAATGAATAAAGAAGTGTGGTATTGCCATTCCTTTTCCTGAGGTTTGTCGCTAACCATTTGGATCAGGTGATTTAAATATTTCCTCTTTAAAATCCACTAGCTCTGCGGTCTCCAACTCTCAGGCTGAAGACTGGTACTGGTCCGTGGCCTTATAGAAATAGGCCACATAGCAGGAGGTGACAGGCAAGTGAAGCTTCCTCTGTTATTTACAGATGCTCCCCATCAACAGCATCAGTGCCTGACCTCTGCCTCCTGTCCGATCCGGGTGGCATTAGATTCTCATGGGAGGGGGAACCCTACTGTGAACTGCACATGTGAGGGAATCTAGGCTGACTGCTACTTTTGTGAATCTAATACCATACCCCCATCCCTGATAAGGGAAATATTGTCTTCCATGAAACTGATCCCTGGTGCCAAAAAGGTCAGAGACTGCCTCATTAGCTTATATCCCAACTTCCCTCTCCCCCAGCATCTTCTCTGGATCACTCATCCCGGAACATGTCCCACATGGTCTAAACTTCAGCCCTGGGCTTGCATTACTCACCTCTCTCAGGAATGCTTCCTTGATACTTTGCAATGTTCAAAAGAAGACTTTCTTCTACGAAGGTATTATAAGCCCCTAATTCTCCTTTGCCTTTTAGTCATTTCTGTCTCTTTGCTCCCACCGCACTCTGTGCTTCTGTCACAACTCACAGTGCTCTGCCTTATGTTAGCCACTCAGGTCTGTGCCTTTCCACTTCTACTAGATCATGTGCTTCTGGAAGGCAGAGTGCCTGGCATATGACAGATAGTGCTGACATAGTAGAGGGAGGCTAATCATCATTTCAGTTATCAAGGAAAAGGAGTTGAACAAGGGAAATAAACTTGCCCAAAGTTACATCCTCTGAGAGTAGGAGAACCTACTACTTCTAGCACCCGGGTCCTCTGGGCACCCCCTGTTCAAACCACACTACAGTGCAGACCCTTGGAGCAAGAATCAGGTGGGGAAATTACAAATACTCAGAAGTCCTGTGGCCATTACTACTTTCATATACACCTTACCTGAAACTTACATTATGATACGATAATGTCCGGAGTTACTGTTGTGGGATGGAGACCTGAAAGTGGTAGATTTGGAGAGAGGCTTCTCTTATCTTCTAGGGTTATAGGTTTATAGAACCCTCATAAAATTGGCAAGATACTGTTCTAGGCACATCACATGTGTTAATCTCTTTAAATCCCTTCAAACAGTTCAGAGACAGGCTTATTACCCTCACACGTCAGAGGGGAAAACGGCAGAGCTGGTATAGGAAGATACTCAAACACAAGTGCAGCGAAGCTCCCTGAAGTAAAAAGGAGCTAGGAAGAAAATACTCAACAGTTCAATGTGTCTTTCCTTCCCATTCTGGCTGCTGGCTACTTGGGAAGCTGTTGGTATCACACTGTCTCTCCCTTGGCTTTTAGAAATGGTTTCCTTGTTTTTCTAGATATTTCATTTTGTACTCATTCTTTTGCAAATTTTCCTATAATTGCATGTACCACACCACATCCTCTCTTCTACTCCACTAGACTCTAAGTACCTTAATGATGAAGGGCTCAGTTTGATTTAGAAATTTTTTTTTCTTTTAACCAAGGGCAAGCCCACACCCTGAGGCTGCCTTGGGCAACAGGAAAGACGCATACCCTCTCAATGGGTATGTTCCCACTTAAGGGAAACCTAACATGTAAATACCTGTAACTAGATTAACTGCCTTCCAGAGTTCTGTGACTGTCCTTGACAATCTTTTTTTTTTTGTTTTGTTTTTGGAGACAGAGTCTCAAGCTGTCACCCTGGATAGAGTGCCGTGGCATCACAGCTCGTAGCAACCTCAAATTCCTGGGCTCAAGCGAGTCTCCTGCCTCTGCCTCCCAAGTAGCTTGGACTTCAGGTGTCCGCCACAACGCCTGGCTATTTTTCGGTTGTAGCCGTTACTGTTGTTTGGCGGGCCCAGGCTGGATTCGAACCTGCCAGCTCAGTTGTATGTAGTTGGCACCTTAGCCACTTGAGCCACAGGCGCTGAGCCTGTCCTTGACAATCTTAAGAAGTCATTTGAGGCCAGGTGCAGTGGCTCACACCTGTAATTCTAACACTCTAGAAAGCTGAGGCTGAGGCAAGAGGATCGATTGAGACCAGCCTGAGGAAAGTGAGACACCATCTCAACTAAAAATAGAAAAAGGGAAAATTAGCCAGGTATGGTACAGCTACTCAGGAGGCTAACGCAGAATGATTGCTTGAGTCCTGGAGTTTGAGGTTGAGGTTGCTGTGAGCTAGGTTGAGGACATGTTGGGACTCCAGCTTGGGTGACAGAGTGAGACTCTGTCCGGAAAAAAAAACCAAAAGGCAGAGCATGGTGGCTCATACCTGTACATCTTAGCACTCTGGGAGGCTGAGGCAGGTGAATCACCTGAGCTCAGGAGTTCGAGACCAGACCAAGAAAGAGTGAAACCCCATCTCTACTAAAAATACAAAAACTAGCCAGGTGTGGTAGAAGGTGCCTGTAGTTCCAGTTACTCGGGAGGCTGAGGCAAGAGGATCACTTGTACCCAAGAGTTTGAGGTTGCTGTGAGCTATGTTGATGCCATGGCACTCTACTCAGGGTCGCAGAGTGAGACTCTGTTGGAAAAAATAAAGAAGGCCATTTGGGCTAATCCTCCATTTGACCCATTCCCAATGGATCCTTCCTAGGAGATGAAAGTCTTTGTATCTTAAACCGTTCTTTCTGCAATTCTGAGAGAATTCTGTGCTTACAGTGCAAACTTGCATACATGAAACTACAAGTTCTGTATTTTACCTTTGGTCAATCAAAACCATAGACTAAAAGTGAGTCAGGGAAGCACTGGAAAAAAACTAATCACAGCTAAGTTCTCCACTGACATTTCTAATTTTACCTTTCACCCACTACCTCTGTATAGAATACTGCTGCAGGGTCCATGAAGCTTTCATTTGGCAATCACATTAACGAAATTTTACTTCCCACAATTCTCACCAGAATTACAGCTTTTAGAGGTATTTGATTCACATCAGTGTTATCATCTGTTACAGGTGTAATAGCCTTCTTGAAATAAGAAGACAAAATGGCTAGAATTTGGCTTAGAGGGTGAAAATACATCCCGTGAAACTAACTTGCCTTCAAAGACGGAAAGAAATCTGCTTGTCTTGTCGCTGCCAGTTCAAAGCTCTTCCATTGTCAATAGATATTATTCTGAATAGTTACTTATTTTAGCTCGGTGAAGGACCTGGATTTTGAAAGCTGAGGTTATTTTAAGCTTGTATACCTATCATCTAGTACTTGAAAGAAGAATAGTGGTTATTACTACAGTAAAGGTAATGATAAATAAGTAATTCATAGTTTTATCTCTAAGGTACTTGATTTATGGTAGCCTTTTATCAGGTTCTCTGTAACGGAAAAAAAGAGGCCAGGCATGGTGGCTCATAACTGTAATCCTAGCACTTTGGGAGGCTGAGGTGGGAAGAATGCTTGAGGTTAGGAGTTTAAGACCAGCAACAATAAGTCTTCTATTCCTTTTTTTTTTTTAAATTTTAGGCCAGGCGTGGTAGCTCACACCTACATTCCTACTATCCTGGGAGGCCTAGGTGGGTAGAGTGCCCTGAGCTCAGAGGTTCGAGACCAGCCTGAGCCAGAGTAAGACCCCATCTCTACAAAAAAAAAAAAAAAAAGAAAAGAAAAGAAAGCCGGGTGTTGTGGTGGGCGCCTGTAGTCTAGCTTCTTGGGAGGCTGAGGAAAGAGAATCATTCAAGCCCAAGAGTTGGAGGTTGCTGTGAGCTATGATGCAATGGCACTCTACCGAGGGCCACAAAGTGAGACTCTGTCTAAAAAAAAAAAAAAAAACCCAAAAGAAAGCACTTCAAACTAAGATAATTGAAAGCCATTTGAGGGCAGCACCTGTGGCTCAGTGGGTAGGGCTCCAGCCCATATCCCGAGGGTGGCAAAGTCAAACCCAGCCTCGGCCAACCTGCAACAAAAAATAGCCGGGCATTGTGGTGGGTGCCTGTAATCCCAGCTACTCGGGAGGCTGAGGCAAGAGAATCGCCTAAGCCCAGGAGTTGGAGGTTGCTGTGAGCTGTGTGACGTCATGGCACTCTACTGAGGACGATAAAGTGAGACTCCGTTTCTACAAAAAAAAAATAAAATAAATAATAAAATAGAAAAATTAGTGGGGTGTGGTGAAGAGTGCCAATAGTCCCAGCCACCTGGGAGGTTGAGCAGGAAGACTGCGTGAGTCCAGGAGTTTGAGGGTGCAGTGAGCTATGATCATGATACCATTGCACTCTAGCTGGGGTGACAGAGCAAGACCCTGTCCTAAAAAAAAAATAAAGAAAAGAAAAGGAACAGAAGACTGGTACTACTGGCCTCAGTAATCCAAACAGAAATACTGATGTACGCTAGGCAGAGATGAATGAGCTGATTCTCTCTTTACTGTCCTGACTCCTATAAGTAACCTTATAGGATTATTTTGGCAATCATATGAGGTAACTAATATAAAAGTGCTTTGTAAACTGTAAAGCATTATTTCTTTTTTCTGGAGCACCTAGTATGTAATGTCAGTGTCAGAGGCAATGCGGGATTCAAGCCTTGGCATTTGTTAGTCTTTTTTATTTTAGCTGTTCCAGTGGAGATGAAGTAGCAGGATCTCTCTGATGTTTCAATCTGCACTTCCCAGACGAGCATCTGTTGTGTGCTTATGGGCCATTGGTTATCTTTTTCTAGTGAAGTTCAAATCTTTTGCATTAAAAAAATTGGGTTGCTCATCTTCTTATTGAATTGTAAAAGTTCTTTAGATACTCTAGAAACAAATCCTTTGTCAGATATAAGTGTTTTGAATATTTTCTCACATTTTGTTTTCCTAATGTAGTCTTCTGAAGAGCAAAAGCTGTAATTTTGGTGGACTACTTTGTCTCTTTTTTTCCCCCATGATTCCTGTTTTTTGTGTCTTACATAAAAATCTTTGCAAACTCCAAGATCACAAGGTTGTTTTCTTCTAGAAGCTTCATAGTACTAGAATTTACATTTAAATCTCTACTGCATTTGAGTTACTTTTTGAGTAGTATGATAAGTAAGGGTTGTTTTTTTATTATTATTCCTATATAGGTATCCAGTTGTTCCAGCATCCCTTCTCCACTGGCACCTTTGTGCCAAAAAATACACAGGTATTTTTTTCTGGATTCACTATTCTGTTCTAGTAATCTATGTTTATCCTTTCTTTTTTTAAATTTTCTCTATACATGTACATGTATTCCTTTCATCAGTAAAACACTGTCTTATTACCAGAGTGTGATAGGAAGGCTTAAAATCTGGTAGTATAAATCCTCTAACTTTACTGTTTTCTTTTTAAAATTACTTTTGCTATTCTAGATTTTTACATTTTCACGTATCTTTTAGAATTATCTCAATATCTATGAAAAAAAGCTAGCTTATTGGGATTTTTATTTGGATTATGTTAAATCTATAGATCAACTTGGGAAGAACTGCCACTTTAATAATATTGTGTCTTCCAGTTTGTAACCTTAATATATCACTCTCCATAGTTGTCTTTTAGCAATGTTTAATAGTTTTCAGTGAAGAGGTCTTACATGCCTGTTAAATTTATTCCTAAATATTCCGTATTTTCTGGCCCCATTAATTATATAAAGAATTGAAAAATTTTTTCATTTTCTAATTGCTGTTAGTAATGTAAAATTTAATTGTTTTGTATAAAAACCTTTTATCCTGTGACCTTGTAGGATAATTTTAGTAATTCTTTTTATGATAAAGTGACCTGCAAAAAGTGACAATGTTACATCTTCCTCTCTGATCCTTGTGCCTTTTTTTTTTTTTTTTTTTTGGACAGAGTCTCACTGTCACTCTGGGTATAGTGCTGTGATGCCACAGCACTGTACCCAGGGCGACATAGTGAGGTAGAGTGCTATGGTGTCATAGCTCATAGCAACCACAAACTTTGGGCTTAAGCAATTCTCTTGTCTCAGCTTCCCAAGAACCCAGGACGACAGGTGCCTGCCACAACACCCAGCTATTTTTTGTTATTGTTGTTGCAGTTGTCACTGTTGTTTAGCTGGCCTGGGCTGGGTTCAAAACCACCAGCTTCGGTGTGTGTGGCTGGTGCCGTAACCACTGTGCTACTGGCACCGAGCCAGATCCTTGTGCCTTTTGTTTCTTTTTCTTCTCTTATGGAACTGGCTATGATCTCCAGTACAATGCTGATAAGAAGTGATTATGAGCACATATTCTTTATTCATCTCCAATTTTAGGGAGTATGTTCCATATTTCTCCATTAGGTATGATTATTAGCTATAGGTTATCCTTAGAAGTCCTTTATTAGTTTAAAGAAGTTCCCCTTGATGCATTGCTTGGTAAGAAATTCTTTTTTATAAAGTACTCAATTTTTCAAATGCTTTCTCTGCAGCTATTAAGCTGAGTATATAATTCTTCTCCTTTCCTCTTAATGTGATGTATTATATTGATTGGTTTTTCAATGTAAAACCAATCTTACATTCCTTTGTCATGATGTCTTATCGCTAATGCATATATACACACATATTTCCTATATATATGAAAATATTATGCATATATTTATATATATTTACATTTATACACACACACACACACACACACACATATATATATATAATCCCTAAAGCACATACATACACATACGTATAAATTAGGTTAGACAGTGAAGTTCACAAACTCATGCTAGGAAAAGTACTACTCATTGCTGAATATCACTATGGTCACCTTTGAAGTACTCCCCCTAGGAAGCTATGCACTGATGCTAGCACCTAGTTCACCCTTCAGAGCAATTTTGGAACTCTTTTTCTGGAATGGCCATCAGAGCTGTCATAGTATGAGGTCTTACAATTAAGTTCAAGAGCTCATCCTAGAAAAAGTGCTTTGAAGGGTGGTCTAGGCACTGGCATTAGTGCATAGCTTCCCAAGGGGAGTACTTTGAAGGTGACTGTAGTGAGGTATGTGGCAATGGTGAGGTATGTAGCACTTTTTCTAGGGTGAGTTAGTGAACTTTTGAACTTCACTGTTAGACCTTGGACAATGACAGCTGTGATGGCCATTCAAGAAAGAATTCTAAAATTGCTTTGGAGGGTGGACTAGGTGTTGACATCAGTGCATACCTTCCCAAGGGGAGTACTTGGAAGGTGACATCAGTGCATACCTCCCCAAGGGGAATACTTGGAAGGTGACTATAGTGATAGTCACATGAAGTATGTAGCACTTTTTCTAGGCTGAGTTTGCTTAATTGTCTCGTACACATATATATTAATTGAATTCAATTGCTAATACTTTTTTTTTTTTTAAGGATTTCTGTATCTATGTTCATGGGGGATACTGGTCTGTAAGTCTCTTTCCTATAATCTTTGCTATATTTTGACAGTAGGGTTAGGCTGTTCTCATAAAATGAATTGCAAAAGGATTCTCTCCACCTGTTTTCTCCAAGAATATGGGTAAGGATTTGTGTTATTTTACCTTTGAATTCTTGACAGATATTATCAGTAAAACCATCTGTGCATAGTTTTCTAAGTATTTATGCAAGATAAAAAACCCAATCATCTGCATAAAGATTTGTTTACAACTGTTTACGTACAAATGAGAATTAATTTGTAAAGCCCCAGACTGAAAATAATGCAAATGTCTATCAACATGTGAATGGATAAGTGAATTGTGATGTAAAGATATACTGAATTACTCCTTAGGAATAAAAAGGACCAAACTAATCATATATGAAACAACATGGATGAATTCTAAAAGTATTATGCTGAATGAAAAAAGCCAGGAAAGGAGGCAAGATGGCCAACTGGGGCCAGCTTTCCACAGAGGCTCCCGTCCAGAAGGACAGTTAAAGGACAGAAGTTCAGCAAGTAAGCTGATGGTTTGGAGCTGAGCCAAGACAGAAGGTTGAAGAACGCACATCAATCCTGCTGAGGCGAGCTGCGACCCCAGGGATACAAACAAAAGGTACAAAATCCCTGTATAGTTATGGATTTGGGAGATAAAAGACCAGGATTAGAGAGAAGTACAGAAAAAGTTGCTCCAGTGTCCAAAAGAAATTTTCTCTCCTGGCGCTCCACTATAAGGCAAACCTGGGAATGTGCCTTGGTGTCTCCTTCACTTTACACTTAGGACTAAATGTGGAACCCCCATTTCCTATGCCTAGGTGAATTTCTTGTGAATTTCCTAGGCCTCAATTCCATGAATGGACTGCATCCATTCATTGATACATTCATTCACCTTGCCCCCGGCGGAAGGGACTGTATTCATTCGTTTCCTGGCCAAGGAACCCATACACCTATATATACCCTGAGACTAACGGCCTAAAGGAGGAGACGGGGAAAGACCGGGAGAGAAATGGAGAGATCTTCTCTCTCCCCACTTGAATTCTCTCCCTCTACCAGTAGCTTTAGTGTTTTCTGTATTCTTTTCTGTAAATAAATTCTGTCCTACCACTGGGAGGTGGTGGTGGGGAATAATGTAATGAAGAATTATAAAATACATGTATTTATAAAAAAAATAAAAATAAATTAAAATGGTATTTGCTTGGTGGGAGTAGGAGTTGCTCAAGGCTCTGCTCCCAACCAACAAGATTGTCCTGAAGATTAATACATTTTTTTTAATTAATTAATTTTTTTTAGGTCTTATTTATTTATTTATTTATAAAATCATAGCTGCATATATTAGTGCAATCAAGGAGAACAATGTGCTGGTTTCATATACAATCTGAAATGTTTTCATCAAACTGTTTGACATATCCTTCATGGCTTTTTCTTAGTTATTGTATGAAGACATTTGTATTCTGCATTTAGTAAGTTTCACCTGTACCCTTCTAAGATGCACCATAGATGTGGCCCCACCAATTACCCTCCCTCCACCTCAACCTCCCCTCCCTCCCTTCCCATATTCTTGTGCTATAGTTGGGTTATAGCCTTCATATTAAACCTTTAAATTAGCTTCATATTAGGGCTGAGTACATTGGATATTTTTTCTTCCATTCTTGAGATACTTTGCTAAGAAGAATATGTTCCAGCGCCATCCATGTAAACATGAAAGAGGTAAAGTCTCCATCTTCTTTAAGGCTGCATAGTATTCCATGGTATTCATGTTCTACAACTTATTAATCCATTCGTGGGTCAATGGGCACCTGGGCTTCTTCCATGACTTAGCAATTATGAATTGGGCTGCCATGAACATTCTGGTACAGAAGTCTTTGTTATAATGTGATTTTTGCTTTTCTGGGTATATACCCAGTAAAGGAATTATAGGATCGAATGGTAGGTCTACTTTTAGATCTCTAAGTACTCGCCAAACATCCTTCTGAAAGGAACATATTAGTGTGCATTCCCACCAGCAGTGTAGAAGTGTTCCTTTCTCTCCACATCCATGCCAACATCTCTGGTTTGGGGGTTTGTCATGTGGGCTAATCTTACTGGAGTTAGGTGATATCTCAGAGTAGTTTTGATTTGCATTTCTCTGATAATTAAGGATGTTGAGCAGTTTTTCATGTGTCTGTAGGCCGTGCACCTGTCTTCTTTGGAGAAGTTTCTCTTCAAGTCCTTTGCTCACCCTGAGATGGGATCACTTATTCTTTTCTTGCTAATACATTAGAGTTCTCTGTGTATTCTGGTTATTAAACCTTTGTCAGAGGCATAACTTGCAAATATTTTCTCACATTCTGAGAGCCATCTGCTTGCTATACTTACTATGTTCTTGGCTGTACAGAAACTTTTTAGTTTGATCAGGTCCCAGTAGTGTATCTTTGATACTGCTTCAATTGCCTAGGGAGTGCACCTCATAAAATATTCACCCAAGCTGATTCCTCCAAGAGTTTTCCCTACACTTGCTTCTATAATTTTTATAGTTTCATGTCTTAAGTTTAAGTCTTTAATCCAGTGAGAGTCTGTCTTAGTTAAAGGACAACTTTACATTTTACCAAGAACCAAGATTCTGCAGGCTGTAAGTACTAGAGTTGACAATTGTGGGGTTTTTAATGCAGATATTTCTAGATGTTATACATATTATTTGTTTTCACAATACCATATTATATCACAAGCCATCCAAGGTAAAAATGTTTCCATCAATAAGTACTTTCCTTTAAAAACACAATCCATGGTTGTAGCTCTGAGACTCAGCATCACCTGTTTTGACAAATATTTATTACCATCTTTAAACTGTTTCCATTTCTGACCACACTGTTGAAGCCTGTCTTAGCCAGCAGCACTAACTTTGGTAACAGAAGTCTAGGAACTTCAGGAGTAAATCCTGAGTTTTCTACTGTAATCTGCTTTAGCTTGACCAAGGAATACTATTCATGCATTTATGCCAGTTAGAGAATTGGGGACACATGCATACTGAGTGAACCACACTGTTGACCTACCCATGTAGGCAAGTGTGATGAGATCAAGAAAGATTCTGTGAGATGCTCAGCACAGAAGACTGTTGGTCATATTCAGATTTCCTGAGGGGGTGGAGCAAGATGGCGGACCAGAAGAATCATTCAGCTGAGCTCTCCTAGAACAACTGGGGAAAAAGAGAACCCAGCCGTACCTGGCATGGGGACCTTATCCAGAGTCATAGGTCATGTGATCCAGAGTGGTGGAAATCTGATGAATTAGGCAAGTGATTGCAACCAGCGGGAATGGGCTGCAGACCCAGAGGTCTGGGACACGAGGAAGCCTTTCTGGAGTTTTCAGTTTTTGGTAGAAGCTGCCAGTAAGTGGAAAGCTTGGAAGAGTGGGCGTACTCAAACAGTATACAGCAACTAGATTTAAATGCCAGATAGAGTGGATTTGCCATAGGTTTGGTGGCTGGCTAGACAGACATATTGAGAAGATCTCAGTGGCCAGGAGGCTGTCATTTTGGGAAGGTCGTGAGAAGGGGCTTAAAGCACAGCTGTCTCCATTCCACCTGCCGGGATCAGAACTCCATTCTTGGGACAGGCTGAGAGACTCGCACACCCCATGGGAACTGGAGTCAGGGGGCACTGTGAGATCTGCCCATGAAGGATTATTGTGAGCTTTAAGATTCCAACCTGGCAGGGTCTGAATGCCGAGGAAATAATCAGGCAATCACTGAACGGGAAAGCTATGATGAGGGAAAGGTGTTCCAGTTTGAGCCTGAGCTGTGATTAGAATTTAGACTGGGGGCGGGGGGTAAGTCTGGGAGCTAAGTAGAGACTCAACTAGTACATACGGGTATGAGGGACTGAGGTGAGAAATCATTTGAAACTGATTCATCCTAAGGTAGAAACATTTGCTAGAGCTTGGCCCAACTTTCATGCTCTGTGTTAGAGGGCACAGCATAGTGTCAGCCTAGAAAACAATGGGAACATAAATAAAACCTCTGTAAAATCTTTATGTTAAAAATGATGAACTGAAATCACACTTCAATTTATTTGCCCTCCCCAACCCCACTAAAATAACAATATAGATATTTTCTTAAAGGTATAAGCTCATAAGGACAAATGTGAAAATAGGAAAGATAACAATAGCAAAAAAACCCTGGATGCTAGGAAGCTTATGAAAAAGTGGTGATTAATATCACAGAAAAAAGATGAATCCTGTATCCTTATCTGGCACCTGGAAAAAGCCCAGAAGCAACCCAATTTATATCTCTTAGAAAATAGGAAAGAACGCTAGTTCTTCAGATTGCCACTCTTATCCATCGATGACAAAGGTTTTATTCCCTAGACATGGTAGAAAGAAGGCCTCTGGACTGTGAGGCACCATTGCACATAGGTGAACCATGCTGAAAACAAAAAGATGAAATAAAATATAAGATGTTGAGACTCCCAGGCATCATCTCTCACTCATCTCTCATAAATGTCAGGCTTATATCCTCTGGAAGTGGGTTGGAAGAACCCTCTTTAGGAATCAAACCACTAGAAAAAAGCCAAAGGCAGAAATTTACTCAACAGAATGGTCCAGCCAAATCACCCTCGGTTGTATCCCATGCACATGCACAAGGGTTTGCAATGCTTTTTATGTCCTATTTTTCCACATTAACAGCAACTAAAGATACAAGATATTTGAGAAGAACTTCTATGATGAAAGACAAATATCAAACTAAAAGAAAACAGACTGTGTAAGAAAAAGAAAACTTTAAAAATTCTATCAATGGCCAGGTGCAGTGGCTCATGTCTATAACCACAGAACTCTGGGAGGCCAAGGCAGATGGATCCCTTGAGCTCAGTTCAAGACCAAGGTGAACAAAGCAAGACCGGTCTCTACCAAAAATAGAAAAACTAGCCAGGCAATTTTGCAGGTGTCTGTAGTCCCAGCTACTTGGGAGGCTCAGACAAGAGGATGGCTTGAGCCCAAGAGTTTGAGGTTGCTGAGAGCTATGATGCCACAGCACTCTATCCAGGGTGACAGGCTCTGTCCCAAAAAAATAGAAGCAAGCAAGAAAAGCTTTTATCAGTAATAACCCCAGAGAGGTAAGGGAAAATACTACACTTATAAGGATAAAAGAAAAAACAGGTGGAAAGCAGGAGAGAAAACATAAGAAAATTGGTAAATTGATCCAAAAGTCCAATATACATAAACTCAAGGACAATAAAAGAAGAAAAACAGAGAAACCACCAATAACATAATTCAAGAAAATTTTCTAGAAATGGAGGACATGAGTTTCTTGACTCAAAGAGCCCACTGAGTATCCAGAACAATGTATGAAAGAACACCCACACCAAAGCACGTAATTGTGAATATTTAGAACTCTGCAGACAAAGAGAAAAATTCTGAAAATGTATAGAAAGAAAAGAATTATTTTTTTTTTAAAAAAAAGAATGAGTCAAAAGGGCACCAAACTCAACAGAGAAACTGGAGGCAAAAATACAATGGTGCACTGGCTTCAAAACTGGCAGAAAATAAAAGCCTTATATTGTGCCCTTGTACTGAGACTGGACAGTGAAGCTCAGGCCTGGTCACCCAGTGCTTTGCGAGGCTGAAACCTCACGCCTGAGGTCAAGAGTTCAAGACCAGGCTGGGAAACACAGCACAATAGGGTATGGTGCACACCTGTACTCCAGCTACTCAGCAGATTGAGGCAGGAGGATCACTCGAGCCCAGGAGTTTGGCACTACAGTAAGCTATGACTGTGCTACTGCATTCCAGCATGGCTGCCAGAGGAAGACTCTATTGAAAAATAAAAAATTTATACTTGGATATATTTAAGTTAAAATATCTCAATTTTTTTCTCCCATGCATTCTTTCTCAGAAAGCTATCAAAGAATGTGCTCCACCCAAATGAGGAAATAAACCAAGAAAGAAAAACAAGCTGCACCATACAAAAAAGGTTAAAAGTAGATCTCTAAAATGATTAAGGAAAAAAAAAAAAAGGAATAATGCTCACAGGGACAGGACGCAGACAGAGGAAGTCAGCCCCAGCTTTTCCTCCAGCCTTGCGAGGTGAATGAAGATTTACAAGACAACTATAATACAGACCTTTCTCAGACCAGAGCAGGCCATAGGTTCTAGAAGAAACTTTTTCAAGAAAATAAAATTGAAAGAATGTTTGTAATGTTTGTGAGCCTAAGGAGACAAGATTCATACATCTGCAGGGGTCCTCAAACTGCGGCCCGCAGGCCACATGCGTTGGTGTGAATTGTATTTGTTCCCGTCTTGTTTTTTTACTTCAAAGTAAGATATGTGCAGTGCGCCTAGGAATTTGTGCACAGTTTTGTTTTTTTTTAAACTATAGTCCAGCCCTCCAACGGTCTGCGGACAGTGAATTGGCCCCCTGTTTAAAAAGTTTGAGGATGCCTGATAGAGCATTCTTGGGAGATAATTCATAGAACATAGAAAACAAGCCAATGCAAGACAATTAGCTCCAGAGAAAAAGTAATTTAAAAGGAAAGAAAACCATTGTGCCGTTCAGTTGTAAACAGCATTTACATGGACTATTGTCTTTTTTTTGAGACAGAGTTTCACTATGTCTCCCTGGATAGAGTGCTGTAGTGTCACAGCTCACAGCAACCTCAAACTCTTGAGCTTAAGCAATTCTCTTGCCTCAGCCATAATGCCTGGCTATTTTGTTGCTGTTGTTGTCAAAAAACCCGGGTCAGGTTCAAACCCACTAGCCTCAGTGCATGTGGCCGGCACCCTAACCACTGAGCTGTGGGCTCCAAGCCTATTATCTTAAAAATACTCTTGAATAAACTCCATATGCACATGCCTTTGTCCTTTTGTTCACTGATATATCCCAAGTGCTTGGAACTGAGTCTAGTCAATAGTTAGTCCTCAACATTTTAGGTGAATAAATAAGCGATCTGACTATATTAGGATGATAGAGATAAGTTTATCTGCATAGTGAAGGCAGAAAAGGTAAAAGAGTTGTAAACCTTTCTATCACTTAGAAGAAATCTTACTAGCCGTTTGAATAGAGATTACACACACACACACACACACACACACACACACACACGTCTTTACTAGGCACAAGCTTATTTATAAAATTGAGGTGAAAAGAGGACTCATAGGGGTCAAGAAGGCAGGTGCGAGTGAACACAGGCAGTGTTGGGAGCCCTGTGGGCTGAAGGTCAGACTTCAGAAGAGGGAGCATTAATCACTTATTGCTTCCAGCAGCGTCTAGCTTGAAGAAAGGGGCCCCGTGATGCTGCCACCCGGACCTCTAAGGAACTGATGCCTCTCAGCTATTGCTGAGGTTTCGGCCCAGATGCAATGAGGTTATGAAAAAAACTGTGAACTGAATTCAGTTGCTGCAGTAGCAAGGAACTGCCACCCCAATAAAGAAGTGCTGCTGAAATAGCATCTACAGGGACAGGAAGCAGACAGAGGAAGTCAGACCCTGCTTTTCCTCCAGCCCTGCAGGCTCCCTCCAGTGACTCCCCATCCCCTGTAGGCAAAGCAGAAACCCAGTGTGCAGACTGCCAATCCCAGCACCGGAAACACGGTACGAACCACTGAAAACTGGGGCTCTTTGTTATCACAGCAAAACCCTCCCTAGTCCTCAAAGCAACATATGGTATGAGAAGGTGGGATAATTGTTACTTTCGATGACTTATTGGTGACAAGGAGGCATGGGGCAGGGAAGGCGATTGTTCCTGGGAGCCGCCGACGGTCTGTTCCTTGACCTGAGTGCTGGTTTAAGTGAACGGAGGTCTGCTTTCTCACGCCACCACTTCTAGCTTCCGTCTCCTCCACCTCACACTCAATTTCCCGTCACAATCTCAGAGACGCACCTCTGCACCATTCCATGGGCACCCCTTTTAGACACTTATCAGAAAACCCCTAACTTACTTTAAAAACTACCTTCTTTTAAATAGAATTGTAAACAGAAATCCTTGATTACGTAGAGCAAAGGTGTGTGTGTGTGAGAGAGAGAGAGAGAGAGAGAGACAGAGAGACTAGAGATTTAGTGGCTGAAGACAGGTGAGGTTGATAGGGACACCCACATTCTATACACTAGATCTGGGGAGAGAAAATGCTGTCGAGAGAAATTGTGGAGAATGAATAATGTGTAATTCAAAACACAGCCAGGTCTATTCACACAGACACCTGCAGATCAATACAAACACGATAAATAAATACTCTCAACAACAATAAAGCCAAGCCGAGGCTGAAAAGGACTTGGAAAAACCAAAACTCTTGTGGTTTGGGATCAATTTTCTTCAGTGGGTTGAAAGCCAGCCTTGAGGACAGCACACAAAGAAAATAGATAACGCAAGCTACGGCCACGGGCTCACATTTGCTACTTGAAGTTTGCTATGAGAAACTGTAACTGAGCAGAGAAAAACCATGGGCCTGGGTTTATTATATTTCACTTGTAGTTATTCTGTTTTAGTGAGATCGTCTTTCCTTTAACTTGACCACACAAATCGCATGTGGTTTTGTTCATCATGTTAAAGAAGAGCAAACTGAGAGGACAGGGGAGCCGTGAGACACTGTTGCCTTCTGCCGACAGGCGCGTCCTCAAACACATCAGCCCCATAAACGGAACTTTTCCTTTTAATATTAAATGGATCTTTTCCAACTTGTCTATAATCAGCAAGTTTTGCTTTTAAAATAAGCAAAATATAATAAATTTTTAAAATAGCAAATAAGCCTTCCCTCTTTATTTCTTCAACTTCTCAATTCTATGCATGCACACACAAAAAAATCTCCTGATGGTTCCAGCTGTGCTGGTCCGTGAATTCCTTGCAGTGGCTGGGAGTTCAAATGTGACCCCATTTAGTGGTGTGACATTCAGGATGTCATCCCCAGACTATGACAGCAACTGCTGTGATCCGCTGTGGTTCACGGGCTGAGCAGAACCAGCTTTCCCGCCTGGAGACTCTTGCAGCTCTTGACATCTGACCAGTGTAAGACAGAATTCAAGAGATGGTGGTAAAAGTGTAGAGAACCAGGACTGGGGTTCCTCGTGCTGGTTCCCGGGGTGTTTTCCTTGAATGAATGATACTTGCTCTTGAGAGATTTCCACCTCCAGGTAGAGAGCACAGCTGGAAACAGAAATGTTCTGAGACTTAAAAATACATATCTTTTTAATACTTTCATTCTATTAGTCATGTTGTTAATAAGATTCCTTCAAAACAAGACCTGTTTCTTTCTCTTTCGCTTCCCAGTTGCTCCCAAATAATACCAAGAGGCCTGGGTGCAGGGCTCTCCAGACACTGACTCACTGGCCGGCAGCGCTGTCCACGCTGAGCCTGCTTGGGAAGATTCTGGTGACGCTCCCTCTCCTTTGAACAGTACAATATTGCACTTCGCTTGAATTTTTTGTTTCACATTTCCATGTACATTATGTATGCCTCATTTTTTCAAGTTTTGTGCAAAATTCTGTTAGAGTGAATATATGCCCACTCTTAACATAGCTTAAATGTTTTGGGTGGGGAATTCCTGGGCGTGCACACAAATGTGTGCATGAGAAATCAAAGTCAGTGTTACAACTATGTCGCATAAGGTAAAAAACATGTTAGATTGGCAGATAAAGGTATTAAGGGGAGCGCCGTAATCAGTCTGGGCTCTTCACTTGGACGTGCTGGTGAAAGCACATGAATTACATTGGAACATGCGTTACATTTTAGCAACGGGCTATCTCGAGCCTGTAGGAAGGCCAAGACTACTTTTTTCTGTAAGAAACTTTCTATAATAATTCCTTGGGAAATATCTGAAAATAGACTTGAAAGACCCTTTTCTAAATTTGCATCAACTCCAATTCTTGGGGATCTTTCTAGAGAGTATTCTGGAAGATGACTCCATGCTACAGATTCAGAGAGCAGATTCTTGGACAGCAGTCCCAGACTGAAGGACACAAGCCACCCACAGGCATCACAAAAACAAGGGTATGTGGGGGCCTCCAGGCCCAACAACTGTGTCCCAAAGCCACTGAGCTCTCTAGACTCTCCCCCCAAACTAATTCTCACCAAAGGAACATAATTCCCCATATATATTTCCACTGAAGAAGCTGAGAATCATCATAAGCTGGGAACAATTACAAGATTGATATCCCTTAAATGGCAATGGCGAGGCTGGGCAAGGATGGTAGGGTGTATTCAAACAAAAGCATTTTAGGCATATAACCTTATACCCGTGAAGGACTTTCCAAAAGTTGTGTGTGGTCTGCACCATGTTTCCCCAATTTATTAGTGGTATTCAAATCTAACAGCACAATCAACTCAATGTGTGTGCTAGAAATTCCAACCCCTTTTCCAAACCACTCTCTTGTCATCACCTCAAACACTGACCTTCTAATCACTGTCATATTCCAGAGAATACGACATCAGAGGAAGAACAAGAAGAAAAGCCTATTCTTCAGAAGCCTCGTCACTTTTAAGCCTAACAACTCCAAACGAGGCTTCTTGCGAAGTTGCCACCTCCCCCTAAGCGGAATCACTGCAACGTGGGGCTCGTCACGCCTGACTGAATGAGGACATTTTTAAATGCCACGTTATAAGACAAATCGGTTGCGTACATTTCCTCACCTCCCACTCATTCCTCAACCCATTCCTATCTGGCCATAATACCCCACCCTTATTACTCCGAAAAACAGCTTCTGCTGAGGCCACCAATGAGCTGAGCTGGCTTGTGTGCAACCTCCATCTTACCGGTTTTCCCAGCAGCAGTCGACCCTGCTCACTGAGCCCCATGGCGCTCTCTCTTCCTCTGATTTCACAGCATCACTCCGCTGCTTTTCTCCTAGCTGTCTGCTATTCCTCTGCCCTCTCCGTTACAGTTCTTTAAACAGTGAAGTTAATGAAGATGTGGCCCTAAGCACTCACTTTTCTTCCCACTCCACCTTGCCCACATCCAGGCTCACCACTCTGCATACTTCCAGAAGGCACTGTTCAGACCACAGTCTTTGCAAGTGGCTCCCCCTGAGTTACACAGTTCATGACTTGTGTGGTGATAAGGATGGTTTTACCCACCCCCGTGGATTTAATTACCACCAATGTATTACCGGCTTTCAGATGCAAATTTCAGGCCCAGACACCTCTGAAACTCAAGCCCACAATAAGAGTTCTGACAGTGAAGTTCATAAACTCATCCTATACAAAGTGCTACACACCTCATTGCTGAGTATCACCTTCCAAATACTCCCCAGGCGAAGCTATGCAATGATGCCAGTGCCTAGCCCTCCCTTCAAAGCAATTTTGGAAATCTTTTGCTGGAATAGCCATCAAATCTGTCATCATATTACCCTCTATGTCCTGAATGTCGTCATCTCAGTAAGGTTTCATCGACTTTCTTTCTTTCAATGTGTGTTTATCTTCAGGTATAGAAAAAAATCATCAGGGGCCAAATCAGGTGAGTAGGGACGGTGTTCCAATACAGTTATTTACTAGCTAAAACTCTCTCACAGATAGTGCCGTGTATGCTGGTGCATTGTCATGATACCAGAGCCATAAGTTGTTGGCCAGGATTTTTAGTTAAGATTTTCTCTTTTTTTATTGATGTTTACCTAGTCTGCTATGCTTCTCACAGTCAGCCGAAGATTTTGGCCCCCAATTTGACAAATTTTTGCAATTTTTTCTTTATTTCTGCTTCTTACTAGCTGCCCTGACCTTGCTTCATCCGTGATGCTTTCTCTCCCCTCAGAAAAAACATTTAATCCATTTGTACACTGCCATTGCCTTCATGACATTATCCCTATAAACTTGAACTAACATGGCCCTAATTTCTTCACTTCCACTCTTGCCAAGTTTAACATGAAATTTACAGAGATTTGTTTGTTGCTGTCATTCAAGCTCTGACATTCTCATGATGGCACATAAAAACACAATAATGAACGCTACTCATCAAGACACCATTGCACATCGACAAAAACACATCAGTGAGACACTGATTTACCAAGGCTACGAAACCTTACTGAGCTGATTGTACAGTGCTGCCAACACACAGTGGCCAGTTCACAAATTAATTGTCAGAACTTGTACAAATGACTACTTAGAAATCACTTGCTCATCTCAAAGACATTTCAAATAGCATGTCCAAAACTGAACCAGTGCTCTTCTGGAAAGACCTGGCCCTCCATTAGCATCATTCCTCCTTATGAATAACACTAGCGTCCATGCAGCTGCCTAATCTAGAAACTGGAAGACATCCTTGTCAATGCCCTCTGGTATTGTCAACAAGAGATCTGTTGGTAAACTTGTTTGTGATCCATCTCCCTCCACTAAAACATGAGTCGTCCTTTGAACGTTGTGATCTTTCATTCACCATTGTGTCTCCCTCAAGGGATGTATGGAATATATCATTTTGGAATAAATAATAGTCTTATTGAGCTTACCTTTTAGCTTTTAAATCACCCTCATCATTACCTTTTTTTTGAGACAGAGTCTCACTTTGTCACCTTGGGTAGAGTGCTGTGGTGTCACAGCTCACAGCAACTTCAAACTCTTGGGCTCAAGCAATCCTCTTGCCATAGCCTCTGAAGTAGCTGGGACTACAAGTACCCACCACAACCCACGGCTATTTTTTAGAGACAGGGTCTCACTCTTGCTCAGGTTGGTCTCAAACGGGTGAGCTCAGGCAGTGCACCTGCCTCAGCCTCCCAAGTGCTGGGATTACAAGAGTGATCACCATGCCTGGCTCCTCCATCATTATTTATGAGCCTTCCTGGGTTGTGCCCTTGGGTGCAATTCAGTTCTTATCTATTCTCATCTCAATAGCACTCCCTGGGATGCTGTGTTTTTATTACTTTAGCCTAGGCTTCCAATACACCATTTCACAACCACAGACATCAAGGTGTCTAACACAGTGTTGATGTTCAACTAACTCCTCAAGCCAGTTTTTGTCCAACCTGGATTGAGTCAAACCTAAATTGAGTTCACACTTTCAGCTTTACATTGATATCAGATCATCTCTCTAGACTGTCTAAAATTGTAATTCTTGATTCTATCATCAAACCTATCAGAGTAGCAGTCCAAGCCTACAAAGTGACTGTGGGCAAGTCTCTTGGTATCTCTGAATGGGGCTACTGCACCGCACAACTCCAGGTGGCCCCATTCATACCGCAGTCTGTGTGAGTGGCTCCTCCTGGAGATGTGCGGGGGCCCCAGGCCTGGATCTGCCACTTCTCATGTGCAAAATCAATGGGTTGGACCCAAACCTCATTCTATGGCTTGGGGTGACTTACATTTTTGATAAATAGTCCTCCTATACTTTAATTCTATTTACTGATAAAATTAATGCCTAAGGTGTAAAAATACTGAGGAGGCTGTGTGTACCCCAGGCCTTAGTCGGTGCTCTTGGGAGTTTGCTCCAACTAGGTCAACTGCCATCCCCACTTCCCCTAGAACACCAAGACCTTCAAGAGTGGAAGACGGCAGGCAAACTGCCACTTCCTTGTTACATTGCACAAAATCCTCCAGATGTGTAGCAACGAGAAACACAGAAAGAAGAACACTGGCCGACCCTCGACCCACCGTACCCACCAAGAGACTAGAATACCTGGACTGAGAGTCACTGGGGTCATCACTGCTCCCCCGCACTGTGGCCCCTGGTGTGGCCTTTCTCTTTCAGTTTGGTGTGAGTTGACATCCCCAGCGGCCAAACGTGATGGGCCCGCGGCGCTGGAAAGGCAGGAAGCCCCAAGCAGCACAGTGCTGGTTAAACCTGAAGCCAAGAGTCCTCTCCTCTGTGTTACTACTCATGTCTCGTGAAAAGGGGTGGTAAAAAGAGGAAGATCCAGTGTAAGAAAATGTGATACATGTACCGTTATCTATAAGAGGCAAAAAGCAGCATGCGTGAAAGCCCTGGCTGCACAGCGGAGCTTAGCGCCCTCCAGAACCCGAAGGAAACCAGGGTGAGAAGGGCACAGTGAGCAGGGGAGGTGGTGGGAACCGGCAGACCCCACGGTGAGCTGCGGCCAGGTTGTCTCAGGCTTCAGCCCACGTGTGAGTGAACATCCTCGTCCAGCAGAAGAATGGGCTACCAAACGAGGTCATAACAACACCACACAACTCTGCCCATCACTCACTCCTAAAGTATGCAAAAAAATACTTGTTGGTGGAACAGTTTTTCACTGTGTTAAAAAAAAAAAAAAAAAAGGTTTAATGCAAAACTTAATTTGGAGAAAATGTGTCATGGCCTCATCTTTATTAAAAGCATATTATAGGTTTTGGGAAACCCTATTGTAAAGGAATTTGTTTACTTTGACAATTTTCTAAACTTATTTGACCTCAGAGATGTGTTATTCTCCCCCAAGTAATATCCATTAAAATCTGAAGACACTAGCATTCTGTGAAACATCATTTGATACATATTGCGACAAGGCATTTTAAACGACCACATATCAGAAGCCTATGGAAGCTGAGAGCTGTGGCTCACTCCTGTAATCCCGGCGCCTTGGGAGGCCAGAGAAGGAGGATTGCTTGCAGCCAGGAGTTTGAGACCAGCCTAAGCAAGAGTGAGATCCTTTCTCCACAAAAAGTAGAAAATTAGCTGGGCATGGTAGTGAGTATCTATAATCCCAGACCCTCAGGAGCTGAGGATCACTTGAGCCCAGGAGTTGGAGGTTGCTGTGAGCTGTAATGATGCCACTGCAATCCACTAGGGCAACAGAGCAAAACCCTGTCCTAAAAACAAACAAAAAAGAGCCTATAGAAAAACGAAAAGCATACCAAGGTTACAACTATATAAAAATATATATGCATGTGAACATTATATTGAACTCAAAAATATCTGTTGTTTAGGATGACAGATTTATTAGTGATTTGATTCTTTATTATCCTCTTCAATACTGATAATAGATCATTTTTCAATTAAAAAATATAAATTAGTTTAAAGCAATGAGAATCATATTATTTTTTATTTATTTGAAGTTTTGCCAATTCAATGAATCCAGGGAAAGTTGCACAAATTTCACTTCATTAGTAAAATTTCACATTCATTATGGAGAAGAAACCAGGCATCATTATACCAGTTCTATATCTAACCTGCTGGCCAGTTAACCTAATCAATACCACTTAATTGTAAAAGTTAATATGAATTAAAATGCAACCTGGGTCATACTATGTAACTACAGACACTGGCATATGATACACAGAGTCTTCTAAACCCACCTTCCAATCCCATTACTTCCCAGAAAACCACTTCAAAGAGCATTTCATATGCACGGATCAAAACTCTTTTAGAACTTAGATGTTAGAATCAGAAATTGAATCACTGTATTTTCATTTATTCAACGTATATTGAGAGCAGTAGGCTATGCCTAAGAAAAGAAAAATTAAAAAGATGAAATCAGTATCCACAGTAAATTACCAGTAGGGGATACAGATATGCAAAAAATGTGATGGAATATGGAATATGTACTCTGATTCTGGTACATTCCAGCATAATGTGAGCATAAAGAGGAGAAGCTACTTTCCAAAAGGAACATATTAGTTTGCATGAGCTATGTGTATTTGACTTAATGAAAGAAAGAAAGAAAGAGAGAGAGAGAGACAAGCTGGTTGTTATCAGCACAGGGACAATGGTTAGAAAGGCTTCGAAGAGGATGACGTATTTCAGCCACATCTTCACAAATGAGCGTGAGTTTGCCAGTCAGAGGAGGTTGGGAACAACATTCCAAGTAAAGAGAAAACGAGTGTGATCGGCACAAATGCCAAGCAGGACACAGTTGAGAGAACACAGTAAAACCTGCCATGAATTCACCAAGCCAAATATTAACAAGGGAGCCCTGCTCCACTAAGAGGAAGGTGTAAGCTGCAGGTGGTTAAAGAGCTGGTAAAAGCCTGAGGGAGGATGGGCGGAGCCTGTGGCTCAAAGGAGTAGGGCGCTGGCCCCATATGCCGGAGGTGGCGGGTTCAAACTCAGCCCCGGCCAAAAACTGCAAAAAAAAAAAACCCCGAGGGACAACGCTTGGTACATCCAGTCAGTTATGGGACTCAGTCATTTTGGCAAGTGATATCTCGGGTCCTGTGATAAGAAGGTGCTTCTAATGGGATTCTGATGTGTGTTCTTGACAAAAAATAACTGTTTAGTGACTCTGGACTTCCAGCGTGTAGTGTCAAGAGAATCTACAATACAGATGATTTCTACAACTTCAGCAAGTCATCTTTTCATTTCTTTAAAGACAATAGTATTTAATGACAGGTTACAAATAACTCTCGATAGCCTCAGATGAAAAATAATATGTAAAAATAAAGGACGATCATTAACTCTCCTTCCAGTGTGGAGACCTACGGTAGCTGGCAAAGCGGCGTGTGCCCCGACACCGTGGCTGAAAGGCAAAGGAGGCTGAAGCACATTCAGAGCAGGACGGCACTAGGGGGGCCTGCAGCAGCCTTTCTTGAAGGATTTGGGGACCCTTTGTAAGTATGATGAGAGTGGTATGTGCTCATATTTAAAGAAAAGGATAGAGGAGACGTGGTAAAATGCAAGAACTACAAGTGATCTTGAGCCTCCTGTAACCACCCCCTCCATCTGACGGATGAAGACGCTGAATCAGAGAGGTTAACAGAGTTGCCCACAGCTCACGCAGTGAGTCACAGCTGAAACCCAGGCTCAGCCCACGACCCCGGCTTCCAGCAGCCTTGCATATTTGCTTTCACCGCAATCTCTCGGCCGGTCCCAAAGGCCAAATCTAAGTCAGAAACAGAGCGAAGTAGCCGGTTAAAAGCTCAATCAACAATACAATGATCCCATGACCCCTGAGGGTGCTTTTTACCGTGAGCAAGGGAGCAGGAGGGTCTCTCTGAACACCTGCTCCAGACCAGCCATTTTTCCGGGTGCTGTGCAGCCCCACCACTCCATAGTCAGCTGGTGGACAAGTATTTCCTGGGGCCCCTCCATGCCAGGAGCAGTTCTAGGCTCTGGAGCTCACACTAAACAAGACAGAGGCTCTCCCTCTGAGACTTACAGATGATAAACAAGCCGGCTGATGAATACACGAGAGATTGCAGGTACTAAGGAGAGAAACTAAATGAGCTGAGGTAACGGCCGAGTGTGCTGAGAGGGAAGTGGGAGCAGGTACTGCCTCATGGCGGGCGGTTGGGGGACGTCCTCTGCAGGGCTTGCCCTCCAGGATGATAGGGAAAGCCTGCAATTCAGGCAACGGGGATGAGCATTCACCTGAGAAATCACGAAAATGGCCCAGAACCTGTTACTCACCTGGAGGAACCAAGTCAGAAGTCAGAGCAGGCCCGTGTGTGTCTATCTGATACATGCCACCAATAGCCACAGGACAGAGAGGGTGGAGGGAAGGTCGAAAGAATCTTCTGTAACAGTTTGCGGCCGTTTCCTTTGCTTCTGTGAAGCTGAGTTACTTAACACGCAATGGCTTCCACCCTGTGGCCTTCCTTCCTCAAAGCTCACACAATATTCAATTGCCCCGTCTTCTCCGACATGACTCCTTTCTTATTTTAACTGAACACAACTTTTCCTAACAGTTGTGTGGAATAAAAGAGGCAAAGGCAACTATGGAGACCCCTGTGCTGATCACCAGCATCTCCCGGACCACAGCCCACGGGACCGAGTGGTGGAGATGCTGGTGTACCCGGCCTTCCAATGAGCACAGATTGAACCCAGAGCGAGGGCAACAGCACCGAGACTCCTTAGGGGAAAACAGCAAGAGGGTGTTGAAGTTAATCTGGGGCCTCTGACACTCAGAGTTGGAAGCAAAAAGTCAATCTGCTTAGGGAATGTTAAAAGGAAACACTTGCTTGGAAAGAATGCTTAAGTATGCAAAAGCAAGACGATTTTCAGTGGAATCTGTGAGCAGTGAGCCTGACCACATGGAGGGGGCTGAGAGCAGACGTGTCATTCAGGGCTAACGGTCCAGCTCCCAGTGACATGCCTGGCACCCAGCTAGGAAACTGTGTGCCCCGATTAATGTCTGCAACACGCCAAACAACGCTGCAGGGAGCAAACGCGACTCTCAAGTCCAGTCTGCCTCTTGTTTCACTCTCCCTGCCTTGTCCCAGCATTCTACACACCTTGAGGTCAAGGTTCCACAAATCACCTCCTCATTCTCCATTGGCAAATCCGTGTTCACGGGGATTGCCACGCTTCAGCGAGAGAGCTCCCAGGTGTATCCCGGAAAACGTACTTCTTGGAAGACGTGCTCAGGCCAGGTTGAAGTCAACAGGCAAAAGGCACACACGTGTGAAGCAGCCTATCTATTATATGTTTGGGCTTCAATGATGTGTTGCTGGATGACCGTGACATCACCCGGGAAGTGCGTCATTAGATGTCATCGGTGTGCAGCCCTTAGGTGGTGCCCTCACACCAGGCAGCAGAGGCCGTAGGGGGCAGCCGTGGCGCCTAGGCAGCGAGAGAGTACAGCACCTTACTGTTCTCACTTTCAACACAATGTTAAGCATTTGTGTATCTAAATATATCTCAGCATGGAAAAGGTATAGCAAAGATATCCTCTAAGAGATTTTTTTAATGGCACATCTGTTTAGGGCTCTTACCATGAGTGGAGTTTGCAGGACTCAGAGCCGCTCTGGGTGGGTCAGGGAGTGAGCGGAGGATGAAGGGTCACGCCTACGACATCATTGCACACCACTGCAAACTCTCAACAGTCAGGCCACAGGAAATTAATTCTTAAAATATTTCCTTCATTAATAAATTAGCCTCAGCTTACGGTAACATTTTTACTTTATAAACTTTTTAATTTTTTAACTTGGACGTCACGACCCCTATGGCCCTGGTCTCACTCACCGCAGGAAGGAACCAGGCATGACACGGGTTAGAAGTACAAGCTTGCAGGAGATGAGCTAACCTTAGTTGCAGGGTGGCCCCAGAGCCCCCTCCGCAGTGGCTACTTATTAAGGTTATACACAACAGGTGTGGAGAGTTAAGGTCATTACACATGAGGGCTGCATGAGTAAGGATTGCCTCGTGCTCTCCTCACCTGTTCTTTCCCCACGTGTTCTTTCCCCACAACCCTCATGGACTACTAAGCATCAATGTTTAACACCTGCTTACTAGTCAGTGACCGACCTTATCTCATTCCAGAACACTGAGTTACTTGGGGGATTGCCCCCAAGTCACAAAACGTCTCTAGGCTTGCCAGGAGACTGTCTTGTTCTCAGCATTTCTTTTTAATGTGATAAGAATCAGTAACTGTCCTCTGCAAGCATGGTGTCCATTCCTCTACTCTTGTAATAACAGTTTAAAACACAAATACACTGTAAAGCTGTTAAAAAATTCTTTATATCCTTATTATATTAGGATTGTTTCTATTTTAATATTTTTTTTACTTTTTAGTTAAAAACTGAGACATAAACACACACATTAGTCTTCTCTCACGTGACTCCTTTCTTATTTTAATTGAATACAACTTTTCAGTTGCATGCAGTAAAAGAGGCAAAGGCAACTATCGAGACCCTAATCAATAGGGTCTAATCACAAGCATCTCCAGTTTGGCCTCCTAACCTCCTAACAATGTGCCCTGGGAATAGTTAATTTTTCACTTAAAGCTAAGGCAATATTTATAATATTTATAATTTATAATATTTTAAATGTCATTAGTAATGTGTGTATGTCTCAGTTTTTAACTAAAAAGTAAAAAAAGAAAAATTAAAATAGAAACAATCCTAATATAATAGAAGATAATTTAGTAAAAATGTTACAGTAAGCTGAGGTTAATTTATTATTGAATAACAATAACCTTCCTAATGCTGCGACCCTTTAATACAGTTCCTCACGTTGTGGTGACCTCCACACATGAGGAGCGGGGTCTCCGTTCCTAAGACCACAGGAAATATGTGTTTTCCAATGGTCTTGGGCAACCCCTGTGAAAGCGGAAAGGGTCCTTCAACCCCCAAAGGGGTGTTGACCCACAGGTTGAGAACCACTGGTCTAGCGTGACACAAGGCCAGGACCATCAATGTCAATGTCTCCCACCTGCACTTCTTGTCTCCCTGGAAGGTCTTCAGGGTCAATAACATGCATGGAGCCGTCACCCCCCCCATATCGATGCCACCCCCCAGACGCCTCCTGCAGGACCTGCCTAAGGCCCCTTCACGGTTAATGTTTTTAATAAGTGGAAGGAATACCTTCTAAAATAACAATAAAAGGAAGAGAACAGTGAACATCTAAACCAGAAACACTCACTTACTATCAAGTATTATATGTGCTACACTTTTATACCAATGGCAGCAAAGTAGGCCTTTTACACCAGGTCAGCACGAACGTGAGCCACGCACGGGGCCACGACACAGCCACAGCCGAGCAGGGGGAGGCCTCAGACCCTCTGGTGTGCAGTCTGTCCTTCACTGACACTGCTAAAGACTGCAGTTGTTTGGTTTATAACACCTCTCCCTACTCCCCACGGGGTCCAGACGAACAGTTAATGTTTTGTTTGCCTTGCCAGCCAATTCAGGAAGACTCTGGCTCACTGGTGAGAAAGGATTCTGTACTTTCCAGTTCATCTTCCTGAATCGCTTTTTCTGCCAGTGCATCAAGCACCAGTCGATCCTGAAGTGCTCTGGTCATGACCAACGGACCCTGGAAGCATCCAGCCACCCGACTCCGCAGTCCTGCTGCTCTCCTGCAGACGGAGTGACAGTGACACAGTGTAACAGGGAGCTAGCTACAAAGGGCCGACTCCGAGAGAGACCGGGGAACGGGACCACGTCTGGGCAAACTCGGGCTGCAGAGGGTGAAGGGACCTTCCTAGTGGGAAACCGCCACTTCCCTCCCTCCCGTTTCGTGCATCTAAAAAGACAAAGTTACTCCTCACTTCTCAGAGAAACCTCCCAACAATGTGTTCTATTATATGATCACTGCCCTTGGAATAAATTTTTCACTTAAAGCTAAGGCAATATTTGTAATATTTATAACTTGTAATATTTTAAATGTCAAAGATTTTTTTCCCCTTAAAGAGATTAAAAACATAAATTTGGAAATGATTTTTATGGTGTGACAATAACAATAGATAGCTCCTATTCATATTCTTTTTTTAAATTTTTTTTACATATACATGTGTTTATTAGGTTTCCACTTTTTGCCTTCACAAAATTAAAAAGGCTTAAAATTTAATAACCATGTTTAAGATAAGGACTAGAAACCAAAACTTCGTAAAGAATGAACGAAGATAAATACATTCAGAAAAGAAATCAGACGATTGCTGCATCGAAATATTAAGCAATAATAATAATGCAAAGAAAGTAACATTCACATTGTCAAATAAGAGTCTGTCTATTATAGAATGCTTTGACTCTGAGGTTCAGTATGGAGTTATCAGTTAACTTCCTATTCATAATTCTTTACCAAAGTGAAGGAGGAAATAAAAAATCTTTTCATCAGATTTACAGTGTTTAGATTTTAATATAATCTCTAAACATGCTATTTCAGATTATCTCTGGAAATTGTCTCAGTTCAACTTTTCCCACTGCAATAAAGGAAACTTTAAGATTATACACTTTATATCTACGATAACATATAATATAACATATGAGGGCTATCCAGCAAGTATCCAGCCATGTAATAAAAAAAATAGATTTATGTGA
This sequence comes from Perodicticus potto, assembly GCA_963574655.1. NCBI lineage: Eukaryota > Metazoa > Chordata > Mammalia > Primates > Lorisidae > Perodicticus > Perodicticus potto. The sequence continues at coordinate 7,283 of CAUYRH010136021.1, read as the reverse complement.
CTAAAGACTTTGCTGACAACCCTGGTATACATAAAGTATTAATATATAGAAACAGATAAACATCTATCGCTTGAAGGTTTAGTGCTTCAGAGATGATGTATTTCAAATTGTTGCAGCTCATTCTAAAATCTAGTTTTATCATCTCAAATCTCCTAGATCAAAAGGGTGGAAGTAAGAGCCGTGATTTTATATGAAGATATGCAATATTTTGAAACATTCATGTAGAAAATTGCATGTTTTGTTTTATTAAACGTAATAACATACCACACAAGCTTAATGGAAAGACAGGTCAATCCTTACGATTCATGGGGTCTGTATTCTCCTGCTTACTCAAGCTGATTTGTAACCCCAACATCAAGACAGTACTTTTGTGGCCATTTGCAGACACGCGTAGAACAGCAAAAATCTGGAGCCACCCCGTGCACACATTCCCAGCTGAGGCAGGATAAGGCAACACACAGCCTTCTTGTTTTAACTCCCATAATGTGACACTCCCACAAGTGTCCTTTTTGCTGTGCTACATTTTTTGCATTTTTGAACTTTTTGTTGCTGGTTTCACTGTTTAAAATGGACCCTGAGGATAGCACCAAAGCTGTGACTAGTGTCCCTTAAGTGCCAGAAAGCTGAGACCTGCCTGACAAAGAAAAATGTGTGTGTTAGACAGGCTTCACCCAGACATGAGTTAGAGTGCCGTTGCTCACAAGTTGGATGATAATGAATTAATGACATGGATTTACTTAGGTGTCTTTATAGAAACACACATAAAACAAGGTTATATATTGATCAGTGGAGGAAATGTGGGTGAGATGCTGGCAGGAATCTAACCTGTGTTTACCTAGGAGCGAGTGTTCAGGACTCCCTGCTCTGTGTTTACGGCGACTTACAGAGCATGACTACCGTGAATAATGAGCATCGGCCATATGACACTTTAAAGATGCCCATGTGAACACAATGCTGCCAGAGTCTCCACACTTTCTGCCCTAAAAGTGCAATAGCCGGGACTGTGGAGGCCTCTCTTTCCACAGAGCCTCGCTGAGCAGTACTGACGTGGGTTTCCTGAAGCTTCTTATCAGACTGTGCATCCAAGAGGGAAGTAGTGGCGGCAACCTGGGGCCTGGACAGCGCCGCCCACCCCAGCAAAGCCCTCTAGTGACCAGCAACCTGGGGCCTGGACAGCGCCCCCTCCAGCAAAACCCTCTGGTGACCAGCAACCTGGAGTCTGGACAGCGCCCCCTCCAGCAAAGCCCTCTGGTGACCAGCAACCTGGGGCCTGGACAGCAGTCCCCTCCAGCAAAGCCACCTGGGGACCTGGACAGCACCCCCTCCAGCAAAGCCCCCTAGTGACCAACAACCTGGGGCCTGGACAGTGCCCCCTCCAGCAAAGCTCTTTAGTGACCAGCAACCTGGGGCCTGGACAGCGCCCCCTCCAGCAAAGCCCAAAGTCAGAGCTGTTAAGGGCTCAAGAGCAGCTCCCGGAAGCGGCTCCCTCTGGAGCTCTGTCAGTTCTCACACTTGACTGGGGCAAGACAGAGTGTGAGAGTCAAGAGCAGAAGCCAAGGTCAGGAAGAGAAGTTCAAAGGAAGACAGGCAGGCAGGACTGAGGGGCGACTGACTCAGAGTTCAGGGGTTTGCAAAGAAATGGGTGCAGGGGTCGTGGTCTGACCTGAAGGGGCCTCTGACCGGGTGTGGAGTTGGTGATGGAGGTGAACACATCCGTCTCCAAGATGCCTACAGGTGCGTGAAGAAGGATGACAATCAGGAGGAAGGCTACAGGCTGTTCCACCTTGTGTGCATTTGTTTTGAAATTCATGCTTGCTCTTACAGTCCCTAGGAGAGAGACAAATGACTTTGGGGACCAGTTTTACTGGTCTCTAGAACATGGGAGTGTTCAGTCATATAAAATGTTCTTTTTACCTTTTTAAGCTGTAACAAAATGAGAAGCAAAAAAATTTAATGCCTGGTTATTTCCAATGATTGTAGAAATCTAACATTTTTGCCTTTTTGTAAGTGTTTATTATAAAATTCCCCAGTCATACACAAAAGTAGAGAAAACAGTCTAACAGACTCCCATGCACCTATCACCCAGGTCAATAATTTGCAACATTTTAGTCCATCTTTTAAAAACCCCTTATTTCACTAAGAGAGAGATTTCATGTATTTTTTTCCCCTTCAGCAAATATTCATTCGGCAACAAGAAAGTAAGCGAAAAATACCTGCTTTCCAGAAGCATACGTGCTAGTGAAATAAATGATAGCTAATTGTACTGAGAGCCCTGGGCCATCACTGTTCTGGGCACTTTACTTTGATTACTTCATTTAACCCTCACAACAACCCAATGGGGTAGGTGCTTTTCTTACCCTCCTTTTACGGATGGGGAAACTGTCAGACAAAGAGGTCAGGCGACTTGCCCAGGGTCCCCCAGCCACCAGAATTCACAGACGCAGTTCAGGCTGGCTCTGGGGTCTCTGCTCTTAGCCTCCACCTGTACTGGGGCTGCCCCTGGACACCTCTGTCAGTCCCACCTCTTCCCGGGGCTTCTCTGACTCCTCCACCATGACGAAAATGACAGGAATTGGGGTGTCGTTAGCTGCACAATCCTTTTTCTCCATTCATACTGTCTCCATGAACTCTTTAGATTAAAACACTGTGGCCAAAGGTCCTTGCTGGTCCTATTTCCTCTTCAAAGGCCCATCTATCTAGAAATGTTAATTCAAATGTTATGATAAATTAAGATACTTTTCCTCAACTATCAAAATCCTTTATTTTCTCTCTGAATAAATATTAGGGACAACTAACATGTGTGAGCCTCTGCCTTGTGCCAGGTCCTGGGCTGAGCACTGTAGGTGCATTCAGACAGATCTCGTAACAACTCTGTGAGACAGATATTACTATCCCCAAGTTACAGATGGAGAAGGTGAAGCACAAGCTATTTTGTAGCCTATCCAGCTGTGTGTGGTAAGAAGGTGCAGAGCCCGAACTTGACCTTAGCCCACACTCTCTACTACCCTATCCCTACCTCCAACTAAGATAAAATCTCTATGCCATAAAATCCAGAACTCTTTTAATGGTTCAGCAGAAATGCTTTACAATTATCATATAATAATATTTTTCAAAACAAAGCTTCAGTTTTGTGGTCATTCCACTTGACATTTCAAATTTTATTGAAAATTTGAGTCAGTTCTCCAAAGAACACTGGGAGTATTCACATTCTTACTATTTGATCTTATTTGATCATTGAAGACAGGGGTCAAATGTGGAGTTTTTATGACTAAGCCGACCTCTCACCTTAAAGGTATCTGAAGAGACAGAAAAACAACCTAGAACCAGGTTGGAAATAAAATACTAAGGCAAATATCTAATACTATAGATACTATTTCTATCCACAAATGATCAAATAAGATCCAGTAGAATGGTTAGCACTTAGCATGTGCTTGCTGACTTTGGTGTAATTAATTCTAAAGTTACGTGCCAATAAATTAGATTCTCTTTTTCAATAGTAATCTTGAAATCCTATAACAATGGATTTATGTTACTGGGAAGGGGTTATTAAAACTATATTGCTGGGTAATAGAAACCTCTCTAACTATCGTTCTGGGCTAAGTTCACCTCTCAGATGTCTCCATATTCCTCCGAACATCTTGGGTAATAATTTTTGTAATAATTTGCCCACTTTCTTAAGTTTCTTCTTAAGAAAACTACATGCTTGAGAGAGGGAAGGAGCGAGGGGGAAGAGGCTTGGTGTGTGCCACGCCTTTTGGGGGCAAGACACAATTGTCAGAGGGTCTTTACCTAACAAATGCAATCAGTGTAACCTGGTTCCTTGTACCCTCAATGAATCCCCAACAATAAAAAAAAAAAAAATAAGCAAGTCAGGAAAAAATTATATGTACTATAAAAATACATGATTTGATATGTTTCCTTTAATCCAAAGGTAGTTTTTTTTACATAATTTTTATTAAATCATAACTGTACGAGTTTATGGGGTACAATATGATGACCTGATATACAAAGTGGAATGCTTAAATAAAACTAATTAACATTTTAAAAAAAGAAAACGACATGCTCCATGAAGAGAAGAATTTCTGGATTGTGTTCACGGCTGTATTTCTAGTGCTCAGCATAGTGCCATGATCAAACAAGAAAGATCAAATAAGTTTCATTGAAATTATTGCTAACTAAATGCGTGTGTAAATGCGAAAGGCGCCCTCCTGCCACACAGGAGGGCCAGAGCTGGGCGGCTCCGCAGCGCTGTCTCCCTAGGGACTCACATTCGCCCGCTCAGGTCAGAAGATCTCCCTGCTGCCCTCATGGCCCGCCTTCCTTTCTTCTTTCAGTTTTTATCTTAAGTTCATCTGTTTTGGTCTTAGTGTATCTGTGTTCTGATCTAAACCACCTTAATTCTTATTTTTCTTTTGCAGTTTGGTCGGGGCTGGGTTTGAACCTACCAACTTCAGTATACGGGCCGGTGCCCTACCCACTGAGCTATAGGCGCCGCCCCCCACCTTCATTCTTCCTTATAGAAAAATGTAGAGCTAAATTAATAAATAAACCATAAACACTCCATGTGGATTTGCAATGACAGACGTGAATCCGAATTCAGCTACTGAAGAGTTCTCCATACATAAGGAAATATTCCAAATCCTTATTTCTGACCAAAGACCTGTGTATTATTTTTACTTTCCCAGAGAGTTGCCTTTAACATTATTGGATTTTTCCCACATGGTTAGATAATTTACCACTGCTGATTTGGGGAATTGCATTGCCCTGAGTTAACCCTTTCTACCTAAAATTAAAGTTTGCAGCTACCCTGAAAACATCACGAAATTGAATGCCCCAAGGGCTTTGTAGTTGAAGTCATAACTTCAAGGTTTAACAGCTATAGAACCCTTCTCTGATGTTTTGGGATTACTTTGCATCAATAAAAGGGAAAAAATGAGGGAAACAGGAAAAAGGCATCCCATGAAAAAAAAGGACGGAAACAGGAAAAAGGCATCCCCTTTTTCTGGTGTTTCTCAGCGTAACTGGCAAATCCTTCTCATCCCTTTCAGAGCAGTCACGGGGCCCCGACATGCAGTGCCAAGCCCGTGTCAGGAAGTTCTCCACACTGGGGTCGGCCCTTCCTGGGCAGTGGTTCTTGCTGGCCCAGAAAGAAACCGTCATCACGGCCAAGAAAGGAGTCTTACCTGAGTCATGTGCTGTGGGCCTAACGCTCCCAGCTGGAAGCAGCCTCGGAGATGGCGAGTCTAAATGTTTCTCATCCCTGCAATTTGGAGGATGCCAAGGGCAGGATGAGCAAGCAGGCTACAGAGTCTGAACACAACCCTTTCCAGGAGACCTGTGACTCTGAGGATGTCACCGAATAGAAAGGGTCCTGTGCTCGGAATCGGAGACGAGGGCTCTGCTCCCCGTGGGAACACTGAATGTGGTGAGAAATAGCAGCCCTGCCAGCTTTACCCATACGTTAAGAAAACAAGTGAGCGGATGAGTTAGCGCTGAGAAAGGCTAAAGCACGCTGCAAATGAAACATATGGGCATGTAATCGCCCCATCCCTTTCTGCATCTCATTCTGGGTTTCACTGGCTGAGCCCTGTAAGAAATCAGGCAACGAAGGAGAAAGCCGTCCCTTCCAGCATCGAGGGCATCACCCTTCAGGGTGTAGCTGGGGAGGGAAACATTCCCCACTGGGCCGATGACCTGTTTCTCCTCCTCTTCCTCTAACAAAAGGAAAGACTGCAACAACTACCACTGTTGAGCACAATCAAACATCCAGCTGACAGTCGTCTCATTTGGCCTCCACAGAAACCCTCTTTCAAAAATGTCAGTTGCCCTACTTCACCGAAAAGGAGACTGAAAGTGAATTGAAATAACTTGCCACTCTCAAATATACTAGAGACTTCCAAATCCCAGTGGTGGGAAGGAGGAAATCCCTTCATGTTGGAATGTCAGGCCTTGTAGCAGGCTGGTTAGAAAGAGAACTTTCCTTGACGAATGGGAGACTCACTTTTTTGAATTATCCTTCAAACCTCCCCTCAGAGAGCACCTCCGAAAATAAATCAGTTCCAGACTCTCACCCAAATTGCTCTCAGATTAGAGAGCCATGGGTTCCAAACCAAAAGTGTCCGGTGCATTTTAAAAGAGGAGAGGTCCCGACAGAGAAGGCTTTCAAAGTGTGCATAAACAACTTTGCACTCCACCGCCAGGCACGTTTACAAGTGACCGTGTGAATTGTGATTTAACGGTCCAGCATGTGGTATAAAATGTCAGCAATTTTCACAGTCTTGAAAACTGCAAAAAAAAGAAAAAGGAGACAAAGAGAAAAAAGTCTGCTCTTTACACCCACACAAAACTGTACACTTGACTTGAGCGCCCCAAAAATTCCCCTAAGCATTTTTATCGTTCCGTATCACTTGTATCGCTCCACAGTTTAGTAAGCCAAACCATATCCTTTTCCAGCTTTAGATAAATTGCCTTTTCACAAACGGCACACAGACGAAATATCACGAAGTCTTCAAGTTATAATCTCTACCCTGTTTTTCTACCAAGATGAGTAAGATTTTCCTATTTAGTTTTTTATGTACATAAGCAGCAGATGAATATAGTATATAAATATTGTCATTAGCATGCTTACTCATTCTTTCTTGAAATGTATCTAAGTTTTATTATTACCTTTGCCCAGATTATAGTACTCACAAAATATAATAAAGAAAATTAGTATACCACACACTGGTTTAAAAAAAAAAAAAGAAGTGGCCATTTGTCTTTCTAACTTTCATTATGATGGATGAAGCTTTAGCTATATTCGGGAAGAGAAAGAATATAATCAAAAAGTGTGAGGTGCTTTGTCATTTTCACCAAACCATAGTCAATATTTAAGCAAACCCTTTAATACGCCATAGAGAAGCTGAACTTCATAAACCACTACAAAATATTTAGTCATAATTCATTTTAGCCCAGTTAAATAAGAGATCAGTTCAGTTTTCTGTGTTGTAAGACAGTTATGTTTATTTGGAAAAGAATATAGCAAACTAATACTTTATTCATCCAGCTAATATTAAACTTATGTTCAATGGCTGTTGAAAACATACTTAAGACTAGGATTTGAGATGCAAAATATATACACAGTTCCTGATGATTTTGTACCCAGTAAAGTTGAAATAATACTTCTTAAAAAGGTGAAAATAAGTGTATGCAGCTTTGCTGAGCTAATGAAAGTTGCCCTAGTTAATTCACACACACAAAGACAGAAACACATAGACACACACACACACAGGCCCCCGGGAATA
>CAUYRH010136018.1:0-12023 GCA_963574655.1 Perodicticus potto | reverse complement strand
TTTAACCTAAAGCTACCTGAAGTTAACTGTGATCATCCAACTTGGTACAGGCAGTAGAGGGCACGTGCTTCCTCTGACAAATGAAATAGAGTTCTTTTAAAACCATGTAAATGGATTAATAAATAGTGGTACATGTATACCATGGAATATTACGCAGCCTTAAAGAAAGATGGCGACTTTTCCTCTTTCATGTTTACATGGATGGAGCTGGAACATATTCTTCTTAGCAAAGTATCTCAAGAATGGAAGAAAAAGTATCCAATGTACTCAGCCCTACTATGAAGCTAATGTATAGCTGTTGTATGAAGGGTATAACCCAACTATAACACAAGAATATGGGGAAAGGGGCAAGGGTAGGGAGGGGAGGGGGGAGGTTGGGGTGGAGGGAGGGTAATTGGTGGGGCCACACCTACAGTGCATCTTAGAAGGGTACAGGTGAACCTTACTAAATGTGGAATACAAATGTCTTCATATAATAACTGAGAAAATGCCAGGAAGGCTATGTTAATTAGTTTCATGAAAATAGTTAAGATTGTATATGAAACCAGCACATTGTACCCCTTGATTGCACTATTGTATACAGCTATGATTTAATAATAAAGACAATAAAATTAAAAAAAAATAAAAAATATAATTTAAAAAATCAAAAAATAATAAATAAAACCATGTAAATTAAAAAATTTTTCCATAATTGGATTGCTTTGTGATCTCTTGACCATATTTCCACCTGATTAAAAGTGATCATATAATTCTTTTATCATATAATTCCTTGTAATTGTTGATTTATTGATCTTTTTCCTCTAAAAGTTAATTGCTGAGAGAATGTCCTATTTAAATTTGTATTACCTATTTATATTATAGCAAAAATATTTGTTGACTCATTGGATGGATAAATAAATAACTGGAGAAAAGAAAGAAAAAAAATGTCAGCAATCCACACATCTTTCTGTGGCTCCCAATGGATTACTGATGAACACTTAATCTAATTAAGGGCTTGCAGTATCTATTTTTCAACCTGCTTTGGACTTTCATAGGATTCTATTTCATAAAAACTTAAACACAACTTATTTGGATCCAGAAACTCATGTGTCAACCAGTTAATGAGGAAACAATTGTCCAGAGGTGTCTCTTGTGGTAAGGCACTGCTTTCTTTTGGCTACAGACTATCTTCTCAAGTATGTTTGGGTACTAAATAGCTTTGGGAGGCACAGATAGTGTCTCTCTCTCTAGAGCAAAAATTGGGTTTGCTTCCTGTCCATATGAAAAGATTCAGGTTCAAAATTTGGGGCTCCTCTCTTATAGCACAATCCACTATGGGCGCAGGTAGTACCTGGCCCTCCTCATGTCACTCTGTGAGATGAGGGACTTGGCAAATAGGAGCAAATGCTCAGACTCTGACCACTCTTACACGGAGAGTAGTGAAGTCTTGTGTCTCTGACACAAAAGTCTCGTATCTTCTGCCAGCACCCATGACATTTTAGCAGGCCAGTTCATTCGTTAGTTTCCAAGTAGGGTAATATCTCACACCCTTCACAGTTCTTGACTTAATGCCATTTTAAGCTTTTCTTATTTAGTTGTCAACTAAATCCTGCAAGCAGAAAAGTCGGGATTTCTCTTTGAAAATATATTTCTGCAATACTACTTAATTTAGTCAATTTTTAAAAACAGAACCTAGTAAATTCTTGTTCATTAATTTTTATTTGGCTTACTACTTTGCAATTACACCCAAAATAATAGCTTTGAATAGAAATATTAGTTAATAAAAATATATACAAAACATGTTTATTAATATATTTAATACTAATTTATAAAAATTTTAATATTAAATATTAAAATGCACAAAGAATATAAGTGAAATTAAATATATATTTCAATTTTTTCCATCTTGGTTACACTACTAGATTAATTTCTTAATTGCATAGCTTGAAAATCAAATGTAAACTTTTTCTAGAGATCAAGAGTATACATTCCAGCCTGAAATCTAAGAAAAAGCTAAACTAATATGTATTCCTCATAATAGTACAAATGTAAAGACATGTTAAAAATAATAAAGTAATAAAATTACCACAATTTATCTTTTGCCAATTTAGTAAACATTCTGATAAGCTAAAAGTCTTGAGAGAGAGTCTTAAGAACAGGTGTCCATGCAGGCACAGCCTACTCCTTTGAAGATTACTGGTTTTGGGACTTCACCGTGACATGTACTTAGAAAAGCAGTCATTATTAAATCCAGTTTCGGGGTTGAATCAATAGCCACTGATAAAATACCTTCAAAAGAACATGTATCATTTTGTGCAATTTTGAAAGTGCTACTTTTGATAATGTAACAGTGTCCTTAACCTTTCTGGAGCAAAAACTAAGTGCATTATTGACCTTATAATGATAGGAATGGCAATTATTAAACTGTATATCTAGAATGCCAACCTATTTTTTTCCATTGACACTTCAATATCAACACAATTACTTTGCTTTGGAAAAAAATGAAAGGTGACTTTAGAATGTCAGGGCCTGGATATAGTTAATCTCTGGCAAGGACTTTTTCTTTTAGGACTTAATATCAAGGGCTTTGATCTGGACCATTATAAAGAACTCTCTTGGAAAATTTTATACACATACACACACACATACAATGGGGCTCATTTATAGAAGTAGATGTGTACTGGATAAATATACTAATAATTAAAAGCACAAATTATGTGGAAAAACACAGCCATAGCTGAAGGATGTTAAATTTTATGTAAACAACTGTATAAAATACAATCTGTCTATTCTCTTCATTAAACACATACATATGATAAGATGAAAAAAAAGGAAGATAATTCTGCAATTTTAATTATATATTATATATTTTCTTTTCTTTATTAGATCTATGTTTTGGACATATTTACACATTCCATATTTTATATGTTATCATTTGGGGCTCCTTATCTGTATAACAGTGATGCAAAAATAAAATTTTTCTAAACAGTTTAAAATTCTGTGTATGATTTTTGCCCATTTGAAAACTGTTTTTGGTAACAGAAAACATATTCAAAAAAATGTCAAGTTAGATAATTCATCATAACTGTGAATTGCGAATTCAATATACAGGGTGGGCATAAAGTTTGTGTGCAATTTACTATGTTAAACTATTTTAAATTGCACACGAACTTTATGTCCACCCTGTATAAAATTAATTGAAAGAAGGAGGTTAAAAAAATATTTTTTCTTTTTCTTTTTTTTTTGAGACAGAGCCTCAAGCTGTCACCCTGGGTAGAGTGCTGTGGCATCATAGCTCACAGCAACCTCCAATTCCTAGGCTCAAGCGAGTCTCCTGCCTCTGCCTCCCAAATAGCTGGGACTACAGGCGTCCGCCACAATGCCTGGTTATTTTTTGGTTGCAGTCGTCATTGTTGTTTGGCGGGTCCAGGCTGGATTTGAACCCGCCAGCTCAGGTGTACGTGGCTGGCGCCTTAGCCCGTTGAGCCACAGGCGCCAAACCGGAGGTTAAAAAAATATTAACCTGAGTTTTAACACAGAAAATTCAAGAGAAATTATGCTAAAGATCACACCCATAATATTAGTTGTTTTCTTCCCACGTCATTTGGATACTGAGTTATTTGGCCTAAATGTACAGATCCTTGATCTGACGCCTCTGTAATTTAGGGATCTTACTACATTTTCTTTACTCTATTTGCCCAAATTTATGAAAAAGCAAATGCAACTGAATTCAATAGTAAACTGATGGGAAAGCAATGAATACATCAACTAAGGAAAAGCAAAGTTTTTCAACTGAAATGCTGAAGTCAAAGCATTTCAACTGATATTTAGATAGACTGAATTTATTCAAAAAAGATAAATTTCTGCCTTTGCCTGAAAACGTTCCAACCAGTCCTAATTAGGAAAGAAAGAGCCAATTAGGAAAGAAAGGCCCACAAAATATAAGCATAGCATTATTTTTAGAAAGGCAAATAGTGTGATGGTGACATATTTGGTACGAGACTTTGGCCTCAAAGATACGTAAGTGGATCTAAATCTCAGCTCTGCCACTTGTTATCTGTGTCAGGTGGAAGTTACTCAACTTCTCTAAGATTCAGGGGAAAATAAACTTTCAAATCAACACTATCTTGAGGCCCTTCCGCCACAAGGAAGTTGTCACACTGGGAGTCAGAGGTGTCACTCATATTAATGGGTAAATAAATTTCTGAACAGTTTCATTCAACTGACCTTGGCTGAGAGAGAATGAGATAAAAGAAGACTGAACTTTCAAAAATCTTTGCAAGTTCTTGTTTGATCCACCTCAGGTGATACTCAGGGTAGATGACTGGGGCTTCAAGAAGAACATAAATATGTTTCAGGTATGCAAGGGATAGACGTAAGAGTTTACATTGTGCTGCTGAGTAATATCAGGACTATTAATTTCATAAGAAAACTCCCAGGGTGGCACCTGTGGCTCAAAGGAGTAGGGGCACCAGCCCCATACACTGGAGGTGGTGGGTTCAAAGCCAGCCCCGGCCAAAAAACGAAAGAAAGAAAGTTCTCAGAGAGGTGCCTTAAAGAGAGAAGAACGTGAGATGTGAAGTGAGGTAACAGATGAAGTGGCAGGTTGAATCGTCTGGAGCCTACAAAATAAGAATTTAGGAAAAACAAACATCTTTAAAAATAGAGATAACTGGTTCGGCGCCTGTGGCTCAACAGGCTAAGGCGCCAGCCACGTACATCTGAGCTGGCGGGTTCGAATCCAGCCCGGGCCCGCCAAACAACAATGGTGGCTACAACCAAAAAATGGCCGGGCGTTGTGGCGGGCGTCTGTAGTCCCAGCTACTTGGGAGGCAGAGGCAGGAGACTCGCTTGAGCCCAGGAATTGGAGGTTGCTGTGAGCTGTGATGCCACATCACTCTATCCAGGGTGACAGCTTGAGGCTGTGTCTCAAAAAAAATAAAAATAAAAATAAAAATAGAGATAACTAATACAACTTTAAGTTGAAGTACTAATTTTTCTGCAATATAAACATCCTCTGAAATCAAAGGTAGATCCATTTCATAAAAGTGCTTTGTAAACGTGTGCCCACTGCTTGCACCGCCTCCAGTTAGCAGCACTATCTGTGGAAGACAGTTGTAACAGAGCTTAGAAATTCACTTAAACTATTGTGCTTCCGCACGCCTGCACTCCCTTCCTGGGGTCTTCCGCCCCAGAATCTTATCAAATGCTGCAGCAGCTTGTTGACGCTATTATAGCAGAAGCCGGTCCAGAATGCAGGTGAGTGCGCAGCGACGTCACCCTTCAGCAGCGTGGGCAGAAGCTGGGACGAAGATGCTCAAACTCCTGTCTTGAGGACGGACCACTCTGGCTGGTGTTCTGCGCTCGGCTTTGGTAGCATCCTTGGGGTTGAGCCCTCCCTGCTCACAAGGCAGCATCACTTACACCCCATGTGGGCTTCATATCCTTCCCGGCCTCATTCCTAACACCACCTCTTTCTTGCTTTCTGAGAACAGCTCCCAAATAGACGACACAAGGCCTTGCCGGGGCATGACTGCTTTCAACAGTCTCTAAGCCAAGATGCTTTACAGAAACTGTCTATGGAGAAAACAAAGGGAAAGAGGCAAAGGTCTATATCTGAATTACTACAGGTCTGGGAGAACCAGCAGGCAGGGAGACAGAGCAGACTTAACAGAAAACAGAGACAGCATGCTGTGATCTTAAGTATTATTAAAATTCCTGGGTGTGCCAGGCCAGGTGGCTCATGCCTATAATCCCAGCATTTGGGAGACTAAGGCAGGTGGATTGCCTGAGCTCACTGGTTCAAGGCCAGCCTTAGCTAGAGTTAGACCTCATCTCTTAAAAAAAAAAAAAAATAGCCAGGCATTGTGGAGGGTGCCTATAGTCAAAGTTACTTGGGAGGCTGAGGCAAGAGAATCGCTTAAAGCCAGGACTTTGAGGTTGTTGTGCCCTGTGACTTCACTGTACTCTACAGAGGGTAATAAAGTGAAACTGTCTCAAAAAAAAAATTCCTGTGTGAAGGATGACAGGAGTATTGTCAATCAGTGTACTTTTTTTAATTTTTTTAATTTTTGACTCAATTACATTTATATCTCAAATGACAGGGCTATTTTTTTAATTAACATGGTTAAACAGTAGGCACACAATAAGAGGAAAAATTAATTTAATAAACCTGAGTAGAATGGTAAGAATTTCACAGTCTGAAATAGTTTATGATTGTCAAAATCTTCAATTTCATGTTCACCTTTGATAAATTTCCAAACTTCAGTTTTCCTTGTAACAGGTAAAACTCTTAGTAAGGTCTCCACCAATTAGCGGATGGCACATTTTGAATCTCTGGGACATTGTATGAGTCGGTGACAAGCCGTCTTTGAACACATAATATCCTAAAACTCTACTCACATGCTACATTTGAGCCAAGTTATTACCAAATACACCTTGCATTTTACCATTCTCTGTAACTGGAATATCCTTCATTCTCATCTCCTTTTTTTCCCAAAACCTATACATCTTTCCAGGCCTGTCTGGAATAGTACATGGTCAATGAAATCTTTTCAATCATACTAGATAGTACCTGTAATTTCATGATAGTAACTCTTCCTTCTCTCCTAATATACTTACTCACAGGTTTTAGATTTTCCCATCTCGCAGGACAATATTTATGCTTCATTCATTTTTTACTAACATATTTGGAATATCTGCATTGATCAACTTCTCGATTCACTTCAGTAGGCTGAATGTATTCTTACTGCTAAGGGTGTTGTTACCAACATTCTCATTAAACTAACCTCAAAATGTCCATGTGTCACATCCATAATCCATTTTTTCAAACACTACCAATGACCACATGTCCTGCTCTGAAGCTTAATTCCGATTCTTGTTCTTTAAACAAATACCTGTCACCAACATTTTCCTTCCCTTTGGATTTTTGTATTTCCTCTTGTTCAAAGGATAATTATATGTACCAGTTTTCCCAGGACGTCTCCAGTTTAAGCCTGTTGGACTGAGTAATTACAGTACCTTCTACTAGCAAAAGGATAAACTATATAGTCACGTTATTTATACAGCTTGCTATGATTTTTTGTTTTCCCTTCTCATCTGTGCCTAACCCAGCCCCACAATGCATTGCATGTTACATATCCACTATTTCAGAACATGCTTTATTGTTAAAGTAAGGAACTTTGTCATGTAAAATGATGTAAGGTAGTCAGTTTGCTCTGGACATACAAAGGACTTTTCCTGTGACCAACATTATAAATGTCTGAGCAGTATTAAGTCTGAAAAGCAGACACAAACCAAAATGGGTGGGGAGAGAAATTGCATTTGGCACAACTTAAAAAACATCATTTCAGAAAGAAAAATCCAATTCAATTTTCAGAATGACCGGTTAAACCAATCCATGACAGGACTATATAATCAATATCTACTGCCATTTCCCTTGGCAGCATTCCTGGAGAGATCATTTCCCTAAGTCGTCCTCTTCTCAGCCACTTTCCATTGTGTTTTATGTAAATTAATTTGGCGCATCTACTGTATCCCCCCTTTTTTTGCTTCTCCTAGAAGAATGAACTTAAGCAATGTATTGCAATACATATAAAAGAATAAGTGTTTTAATTTCTGTACACATTTAATTTCTTTGTGTAGTCAGTTTTAACATCATTCTAAGCTATCAGAGATGGGTTAAAATGTTTTGCCATTTTGAATGTCTCTTGTAGATAATTCTAACCCTGTGCTGAAAACCAAACATTTCTATCTCTGTTATCCACCCCTCTTTTACACATTGTCATGAACCTCCTGACTTACAGTATGCAGAGGCAGCTCTAAATGTTTCCCTTAGGAAAAAAAAATTAGTGTTTTTCTGGCCAGGAAAGTCTTTGGCAGCAAATGTAGTCATTGGGTAAGGAACTGTTGATTCTATCCAAAATACACATCTGACAAGTGTCCTCTGTCAAAGGACAAGTGCCCAGTTAATCTGGACCTGCCTAAGAGAAGTAGATCACTTAAATACCCCTCTTACCCTTTAATAGCCTCTCATTGCTATGAAAGTACAATCTAGAACCAGGGTTGACAAGTCCTTGCAAGGTCTCACCACTGCCCACCTCCCCGACCACACCTCACACACCCTCCCATCATCTCCCACATTCCAGACACATTGGCCTCAAGTCAAGCTTTCTACTGGGTAAAACTTCTAATTTATGAGAATCTGATTTGACCTTTCAATCATGCATGAGAAAAGGATTTGTTCTATAAAATTTGGATTCAGTCAAAAAAGCCACACTACAGGATCCAGAAGACCACATGTACCCCCGAGGCTGCAGCTTCCCCATCTTTAGCATTAGTGAATATGACCCAACTTGCAAAAAGGGTCTTCGTAGATGTTACATGAAGGATTCTGAGAGGAGAGTTTTCTGGGTAATCCTCGTGGGTCCTGTGACAGATGTTTTTATAAAAATAAATGTAGAGGGAGAGTAGACATCCAGGGAAGACCCTTGAACACAGAAACAGAGGCTGGAGTTGTGCAGTTCCAAGCCCAGGAACGCCTAGAAGCCCATAGTAGCTGTAAGGAGCAAGGAACGGTCCCCACTTAGAGCTAAGGGAGGGGGTACCGCCCTGCTGGCATCCTGATTTTGGACTTGTGAGCATCCAGTACTGTTAGGCAATAAGTTTTTGTTGTTTTAAGCAAAAAAAATAATACTAATGTCCAATATTTATCACAAATCAATTGAATTGGTAACTTCTGGAAGTGAAACTCTGGCCCTGCTGTTGTTTAAAGCTCCTGAGGCAGTAAATCTGCTGTGTAATTAAGTCTGAGAAACTTAAGTTAGAGTTAAGTTAGACTTACCCCTTCCAGGGGTATCTTCATTTTAATTAGTATCTCTGCAAGATCGAAAGTATCCTTGACCTTCTACATAAAAAGTGTCCGATATCAGATTTTGTGGACTAGAGAATTACTGGAAAGGAGGGATAATGAAAACATGTAATGGATGTTCTTAATGATCTTCTGGATCTTTTAAAATCTGTTGTCACATCTCTTATAACTGGAAAAGAATTTTTAAAAAGAAATTTGAGAGAGACTGAGGGTACTATGTGAGGGCACTATGAAACAAGGAAGCATTTCTATTTCTTTATTTTTGCACTGAAAAAAAGAGTCCAAATTATCCTGTACAGTGACATCAAAACGGTAGGTGTTTTCTTTGTTTTATGTTATAATTTTCTATAATTTTGCTTTCCTATCCTTGCCCTGGTCAATAGTGAATAAATCTAGCTATACGGAGTGAAATAAAGAAGCAAAATAGCCATAGCTTTACAGGGAAATAGAAGACAGTCCTCTAACCCCAATCCTTCCTTTTTAACCTGCCATAGCAGGAAGTGCAGAAGGGCACTTGTTCGTCTCAATTTCTTAAGAAAAGAATTAGTCATACATATTGTTAAATTGGCTTTGTCCCCAAAGAATAAATGAGAGACGAACTGCATTGAACAAAGGTACATGGCCACACTCAGAAAGCCATTTGCTTGCAACAGGAAATCAATGTAAAGCAGTCTTACAACATTGCATGACACTAAATGTCTATAATCACTTTATTCTGCTTAAGTTGTATGATGTGTTCAGCCAGCATTCTCCTTCTATAATCTCTCCCTAGGAAAACTCATCTCTTTTCACAACCGCAGGGATCACTTAGAAACTAATAGCTCTCAAATCCCCATCTCTATCGCTGACATCCCTCCTAAGCTCCAGAAGCCATATGGCGCTGTGGCTAAATATGAGTATATAGGCTTAGGAGTCAGATTGTCTGTGTGCAACTCCCAGCCAACACTCTTAGGCCAAATTATTTATCTTAAATAAGCTCCACTTTCATCATCGTTAAGTTGAGAAAAATGCATGAATTCCAGCGCCTCGCTACAAGCAAGTACTTGATAAATGTTAAATTTAGCATAATTATTATCATTCGACCTATCCACACAGATGTCTTAGGAAAACCCCATGTACAAAATTACCAAAAAAATAATTTATTTTCTCCAAATATTTAGATTCATTTCTGTGAACTCTACTATATCCAATAACACATCATCATGACAATCATGGGGTTCCCATGGAGTCATTTTTAATTCCTCTTTCCCCCTAATTTCTCACTTATTTTTCAACTTTATTGATGTACAACTGACAAATAAAATTACATATACTTAACGTATACAATGTAATAATTTGATACACACATATGTCATAAAGTGATTATCACAATCAACTTAATTGACACATCCATTACCTCAATACTTTTTGGGTTATTAATATTTAAGACCTACTTTCTTAGCAAATTTCAAGTGTCCGAGACATATTATTAATTATAGTCACAAAGCTGTACATCAAATACTCAAAATTTATCTTAGAACTGAAAGTTTACACCTTTTATCAATATCTCCACATTTCCCTCAGCATCACCCCCAACCTTTGGAATCCACCATTCTACTCGCTTTTGCTACAAGTTTTACCTTTTTAAAAATTCTACAACTGTGCAATACATTCAGTCATTAAAAAAAGCAGGAAGTAAGTCATGTGTTTCTTGATTAAGTTATGTGCCTATATAAGCTTTGGTAGAAGAAATAAAGATTGCCACATGCCATGAGGAAAAAGAAAAAAAAACAGGAAGTCCTAGAATTTGCTGATTTCACTCAGTGACCCCCTCTAGGCTGTCAGTCTCACTGCCCATAGGACGTCAAGCTGGATGAGATACGCCAGAGAAAGAAACACGCTGTATCCACCACGCACTTGGAATTACCTTGTTCTGCTGCTCTACCTCTGCAGCAACTCATTTATCTCCATCCGTCCCTGCTGACCTGACCTGAATTCATATCACTGTCTCTTTGATATTGCAACCTCCTTGTGACTGCTCTCCTAGACAACAATCTCTTGACCTCACATTGCTGCCTGATTCCCTCCCACAAAACAAATCTAAGTGAAAAATGACTCTGCAACACACTTGCATGCTTTACTTAATATGACATTCAAAAGACTTTCAAAATCAGTCTCCTCCCAACCTGCCCAGCCTCATCTTCCCAGTGATCCTCTTAAGAGGCTCTCGATCTCACTTTGCTCATGACAAATGATATTAATAAGAGTCACCGATTCCTGTAGGCATTGGCAGAGATAAATATAATTGCCTGACCACCATCTGTAAATCTATCCTCTGATCAAGCAAGAGAGAGCGTAAGTAGGAGTCATGTCATTAAATATATAAATATACAATGTTAATTTGTTTCTAATTTATATGTTTTTAAACACATTATATATAAAACTTAGTAGTTTATAATTGGTTTTAAAAAGATTATCAGAAGTGTACCTCTCAATCAATTTCAACAGGCTTTTGGGTGACACTACCTTAGGGATGAGTAATGCCAGCCAGCAAACTAAAATTCAAATTAAGCCTAAAAGGCCATTGTGATTCATCCTAGTACGACTTGTCCTTTCAGCACTCTCCCAAAGCCTCACTAGCTCCCATTTCTTGAGTATGTAAGCACGTGGTGTTCCCTTACTCCTATGCCTTATTGCCTTATATACTTGAGGACACCTACTCACTTCCAGTCTCGGTTTAGATAGTAGCCTGTCTTTGAATGTTCCTTGAATCCCTGAACAATTACATGCACATTCTTCTATGTACTATATATCTGAGTTCAGGACCTGAAAACTGTGTTGAAATTCTAAAATCCAATTCTAGGCCCAGGTTGAAGTAATCCCAAAGCTACAAGTTGCAACATCAATGTTAAGGCAAGAGAAACAGTCCAGGAAGGGAAGAGACATTGTAAATGGCCTTTTTAAAGGAAGAGGAAGTTAACTGACATTACCCATCACCTCCGAAAGTCTCACTTCTTAGAAGGCTTGTGTTATGCTTAATACTTTTAAAGGGCTTTAATTTTTTTTTTTAATTTTTATTAAATCATAATTGTGTACATTGGTGCAATCATGGGGCACAATGTGCTGACTTCATATACAATCTGAAATATTTTCATTGAACTATTTAACATAGCCTTCATGGCCTTTTAATCACTAT
>CAUYRH010136017.1:0-34699 GCA_963574655.1 Perodicticus potto | reverse complement strand
GGCGCCTTAGCCCGTTGAGCCACAGGCGCCGAGCCCCCAGTGCTTTTTTATGGTTTATCAAAGATAAAATAGTGATATGAGGCTATTTTCATCTCTGAGGATGTTTTCTATTCTGTTCTAAGATCTATGTCTTTATTTTTGTGCAATGCTGGTTTTTCATTAATTTTTTATTTTATTTTTTTTTTGAGACAGAGCCTCAAGCTGTCACCCTGGATAGAGTACCATGGCATTACAGCTCACAGCAACTTCCAATTCCTGGGCTCAAGCGAGTCTCCTGCCTCTGCCTCCCAAGTAGCAGGGACTACAGGCGCCCGGCCATTTTTTGGTTGTAGCCGTCATTGTTGTTTGGTGGGCCAGGCTGGATTCGAACCCGCCAGCTCAGGTGTACGTGGCTGGCACCTTAGCCCGTTGAACCACAGGCGCCGAGCCTTCATTAATTTTGTAATTTTATTTATTTATTTTTCAATTTAATTTATTTTATTTTTTTGCCAAAGTTTGCCTGGGGCTGGGTTCAAACCTGCCACCCTCAGTATATAGGGCTGGCACCCTACTCGCTGAGCCACAGGCACTGCCCCACAATGCTGTTTTGATCACTGTAGACATGGAGTATAACCTGAAGTCTGGTAAGGTGATGTCTCCAAAATGTTTTTTTTTAATTAATTAATTAATTAATTTTTTTGTAGAGACAGAGTCTCACTTTATCGCCCTCGGTAGAGTGCCGTGGCTTCACACAGCTCACAGCAACCTCCAATTCCTGGGCTTAGGTGATTCTCTCGCCTCAGCATCCCGAGTAGCTGGGACTACAGGAGCCCGCCACAATGCCCGGCTATTTTTTTGTTTTGCAGTTCGGCCAGGGCCTGGTTTGAACCTGCCACCCTCGGCATATGGGGCCGGCACCCTACCCACTGAGCCACAGGAGCCACCCTGGATTTGTTTTTATTTTTAAGCATTGTGTTGGCTATTTGCAGTTTTTTCTGGTTCTATTAAAGTGAAGAACTGTTTTTTTCAAGTTCTTCAAGGTATGACATTGGTGTTTTAATAGGGATTGCATTAAATCTGTAGATCACTTTGGGTAGTATAGGTATTTTAATAATGTCGATTCTTCCCACATAGCTGGGTTTTCTTTTTCAAGTTTTTCAGAGTGATAGTCACGGACTTTCAGCCAATGGCTGCTCTTAACACACATGGGTTAAAAATTCCCTAGGGCACAGAAAATTGCAGGGGAAAAAGCAGGGATGGGGGACTGGTGGGTGTTATCTACAGAACAAACTTCCAGCTTGGAAACAGCAGAGCCAGGCTGCAAACCTGGGTCTTTCTCGGGCCTGAACAGTCTCGGATGCTTTGCTGTCCTCCAGTTGTAATGTGATTATTTTTGTCTTTAGCATGGGACAAGAAAGTACTTTATAGTTAAGCTGAATGAGTCAGAGCCCTGTCCCCCATCCCTGATAGCTGGGTAACCTGCCCAGACAGGGCCTCAGCATCCCCCTCTGGACAATGGGCTGCCTCAGCCATCTCCTAGCTGTAACAGAGGTGTCCCATGGTACAGGATATAAATGGTACAACGGCAGTGCTGTTTCTGTGCAGATATGTGGCTATATTGTCTGCTTTTCCCTGTTACTTTCCCCATCTCCATTTGCTGGTTTTTCTTCTTAGCTCTTCTCTCTTTGTTTCTGTCCCCACCACCACCAACCTCCCACCATCCACGCCGGGACTAGACTAGGGGTGACAACAGACCCCCTTCCCAATGCTAAGTGAAGGGTTACATTCCATGGCTGTGTCTGGAGGTCTTGCACAGCACAGCCCCAGCCGCAGGCCAAACTCCCAGCCTCCTGGGGCATCTCCAGGGCTGGGTTCTGGGAGGGGCAAAGGTCTTAAGGAGGGGGTTGGGAGGGTGAGGCCCTGGAGCCTGTGGCAGAGGGTGGATCAGATGAACAAGGTGGCTTCCGGGGTTCTGAGGTGGGTGTCAGGGTAGGGAGTGGTGGCGTGGGGATACTGTGTCCAGGGGCAGCTGCAGCCCTGTGCCTCTTCTGGGGACAGGGACAAAGGGATAAGGAGAGGATGGCTGTGGTGCACATGGCCAATGGCAGGTCTGAGTCAAAACACCTAAGGCCGACCCTAGCTGGTCATGCGGAGGGCTGCCCAGTCATCGCCTTATGCCGGCCTGGGTCACCCAGGCAGGCTGGGTGCGGCCCAGTCAGCCGTGACTCAGGCCTCAGCGTCCTTGCCACGCAGTACCAGGCAGGGGTGTCGGCCACAGGGACGCCCCCTCCCCACACCCTGATCCTTCTTCTCCCCTCTGCCACCCTGAAGACCCTGCCCCCATACAGGTCAGGCACAGACGGGGTGGGAACTGGGATTCTATGCTCCTGCTGCCTCCAGCCCTTCAGCTGGGGGTTGAGGTGGAAGTGGGGGAGCCTCAGGGCCAACCAGTTCTGGACGGGAAGTCAAGTGGGGGGCGGGGTGAGGAGCCAGCTCCAAAGAAGACAGCAGGAGACGGAAGCAGATGGGCCCTGGCCTTGAAGACGATGGTGTCCCACTGAAGACCTGGCAAACCTCCTTCAAGACATTGGAGTATTGTGTGCGGATACAGACCACGGTAGGCTTCCCAATGGGGCAGGGTCGTGGGGTAATGCCAGTCCCCAAATTTATCCTCCACTAGGGTAAACATTAATCCCCTTCTCATGCATTGGGAGACCTGGCAGTCTGCACTCTCTCCAGGCCTCAGTTTCCCCATTTGTGTAATAGGCATGGTAATGCATACCTTGAATATCTCTCCGAGGATGTTGAGGCAAAGTGAGGGAGATTGGATGTGAAAGTGTCCTGTGGACACGTGACAGGTTAACGATCATGGAAGGGTTAAAGGGCAGAGGGGAGAGTGCTGGATAGGGAGCTGGAATGAGGCCTTGATTGGAACCCTGGCTGTGTACAACCCTGGAGGAGTCACCCTTCCAAGATTCCTGATTTCTAGATTCCCAAGGGACCCTCAAATTCCCTTTTCCCTAGAGCAGTGAGGGTTGCTGAGCCCGTGCAGGCCTTACAGATGAAGAGGTGGTGGGCAGAGGGTCCCTGTCTCTCTTGGGAGAGGAGTCATGTAGTTGGCTCTGGGATGTGTAGTAGATCAAGGTCATGGCCCCTATGCTTTTGACCTTGGGCCAGTGCTGGACTTGACTTCTCTGTACCTCACTTGCTCTGTAAAATAGACTTTACTATAGCATTCCGGTGGAGAGAAAGGAAAAATACAGGTGAAGTCCTTGCATGGAGCCTGGTATCAGGGGTTTGGCACAAATAACTGGGTAAGGGGCTCCACCCCAACCTTGCTATCAGCAGTTCCCAAGAACTGGGGAGAGGTTCCCAGGAGGGCGGGGAAACTAACTGTCCCCAGAGCTCATCCTGGGTCTAGACACTAGGGTCACCTGGCTTGCTGGGGCAGGGTCATGGCCTCTAGGCTCTGCAGCCACCTGGCCTTGGGTTTGCTCGAGTCTCTGCCCTGCTTGCTCCTTGTTGTGTGATCTGGGGGATTTATTTCACCTCTCTGAGTCTAGATTTGTACCCCTGTAAAATGAAGATGGTAATCCCCACCATGCAGGATTGTTGTGAGGACATATAAATGGTGCCCTGTGGAGTTAGGGGAGAGAGTAGGTGGGAAGGGGCAGCAAGACCACAGGAGAAGTTTCCCCTGCACCTCCTCCCTAGAGCCTTAGCTGGACAGTCGTGTTCCTAACGCCCTCTTGTGGCTGGTCCTCAGAGCTTCCTCAAGGAGGCGGTGGGTGGCCAAGGCCCCCTCAGTTGTGAACCCTTCCCCTGCCTTAGCCACTACCTGACGACTTTCATTCTGAGCCTCATGCACCCCCACTCACTTCCTCAAGTCCCCAAATCTCACTCCATTTGGTCCTGGGGGAGGCTCTGGCTGCAGGCAGGCCTCAGGCAAACAGGGCCACGGCCATGGTGCCTGCTGCCCTTTGGGCAGCGGGGGGCGCTGCTGCCCATGGCTTGGAGCAGGGCAAGATGGCTGGGCTTTGCAGAATGCAGGGCAGGAAGTCCAGTACCTGGCCTTCCCCCAGTCCTAGAAGGAATTTTCCAGGGTACCTGTGCAGCTCTCTCTATCCTCCACCCCTACCCCAATCCACTTCTCAAGAAGTAGTTTCTAGACCTTTTGAGACTGATGGCCTAATCTAGGAAAGGAAACTGAGACTCAAAAAAGCCTCTTTCTGGAATTTTCACAAATTGGCACTGAAGCCCAGATTCCTGATTCCCTGCCTGGGAATCCAAGAGAGGTGACCAGCAAACACACAATTGTGGCTATGCCACTACCTGAGGAGGCCTAGATATGTTCTCCCATTTTGTAGAGGTTGGAGTTAAGGCCTGAGCAATAAGGTCACCTGACTAAGGTTGCACAGCTGGTCAGTGGCAGAGCTCAGACTGGACCTGGGGTCTGGCTGAGTCCAGCTTGCTTAGCTTCCTCCCCTCCACCATGCAGCTTCATCTGCTCCAATTTTTTCCATTTTTGATGGGCTGTAGGTTTTTTCCCAGGTTGAGTCACTTGGGAAGGCAGGTGGGCTCTCTGAGAGGTGGGAGCCACAGGTCACTGTCCTCTCTCTCTGAGGGTTCCCTGATGCTGGCTGGCTGGCCGGAGTGGACACAGGGGAGACCTCAACAGCTGAGAGTCCGGCAGAGACACGGCTCTCCCAACAGCCCACTGTGACGCCAGGGCCAGGCATGGGTCCCACCCAGAAAGGGTGGAAACGGAAACAGGGTCCAGGGGTGTGGTGGGGGCAGAGGCTCAGCTGGGCAGGAGATCAGAGCGGGAATTGTGTCATGGAGTCCTGAGGCTGATAAGCCACTAAGCGGCCAGCCCAGGCGGAAGGAGGGGCTTCCGGGGGTGACTCGGCTGCAGGACCCCCCCAGCTGCCTGCTACCGGGACATTGCCTGGCCGCCCGGACATATCTGGGCCTCCTAGGGCCTGTTTGGGGAGCTGGGGGGTAGGGGTGGGGGTGTAGAGGCATGAGGCTCAGAACCACCTGTGTTATACACTGTAAGATCTCAGACAAATCATTCAACTCTCTGAGCCTTGGTTTCCAAGTCTGTAAAGTGAGAACTAAAGTGTGGCACTCAGAAGGATGGGGGTTAGGGCTTGAGGTCACAGGGGCCCTGGTAAGTAGTGGATGGTTTGTTTTGGGGAAGGGGTGGGACTGTGGTTCTTGAAGGTCCTTTGCAGCGTGTGCCATACCAGCCACCTGCCCCAGAAAGGGCATAATGCTGGTCTGGGAAGCTCCTCCAGGGTTGGAGGGGCCTGAGGATGCAGGGCTGGTGGGAAATGGGCATAGTGCCTGGTCACCAGGAAGATAAGGAGGACACCAGTCCCCTTCAATCCCAGCTCCCCACCAACTGCTCCCCTACCTGCTCCTGTTCCTCTTGGGACTTTGGGGAGCTAATCTTTGCTTATAGTCTTAGGGAAGGGGCAGGTCTCAGCCTCACCATCCTCCCCACTCGGGGATGGGACCACTTTACTCCTTTAGTAGTGTCACCATTGTATCGCTGTCACTTGCCTTGAGCCTCCCATCACTGGCCCACCCACCACCCTCAGAACATTCCTCAGGTCCCCTGGGTGTTGGATCAGGTTAGGGTGGCCCCAGTAAGCTTGGCTCGGGGGAAGGGAAGGTGAGGAGGCCAGGCCCCACCTCTGCACAGCCAGTTTCAGGCTGAATGGGTCCGCGGCCCGCTTCCTGTTCTGTTTATTGCCTCTGAGTTCAGGAAATCATTGAGTGACACATCACCCCCAACCCGCCCTGAAATTAATAGGAGCCGTGCTGTGGTCTCGCTCTCTTTTGGAAAATCCAGTGGGAGAAGGAAGCTGTCAGCTCGGCTCTGACATCAGCTTTGTCCCTGAGCCAAGAGTCAGGGTGGCCGGGTGAGGGGAGGGGCTGAAGCGGGGTAAGGAGGAAACTAGCTGCTGGTGGCCCCTGTGACGTGAGGCTGCCACATGTTTCCCAGGGGCGGGGGCTGGAGGATGAGGAGCAGAGATTGTTGGAGACACAGGCGGGGACACATATGCACAGGGGTTATACCTCCCACCTACAGAGCCCTCGTGCTCAAAGACCCTCTGTCCCACACAGACTCACACAGACACGGCGTCAGGTCAAACCAGAGCTCACACTGGATTCACGCCCTGGTGTCACACACACAAGCATGCAGAGGACTCCCAATGTCAGCTAGAGACATGCACAGTCTAGCTTTCTCCCAGTTGCACAAAGCAAACAGTGTAAGCATATCTACACACACACACACAGCAGAACATAGGTATGTGCAGACACACAAAGGCACTCAACTACACACACACACACACAGGCCAATGCCCACTCAGTCTCAGTCAGACACAGGTTGGGCCTCTGCCCTCGGGCTGCCCTGGGAAGGTGGGCAGTGGCCACTTCCTCCTCCTGCACCCTGTGGTGAAGATGAAGGGCTCCTGTGGCAGGGGGAGGAAAAGTCTGTGACTACCTTGGTCCCCACCCAGGTGGCATGGGGCAGGGCAGAGAGCCCAGGGGTCTGAGGCTATGGAAGGGAGTGGACGGTGAAAGGCTGGGCTCTGGGAGGGCCTTTGTCATGGCACAGGGTAGCACAGGGTGACACCGGCCCCGCCCACCCCTATGGGGAGCACCTGCCCCACCCCTCCCAGCCCTTGTGGCACATCTGGCCTGTCTGGAGCCCCATCTGCCAACAGCTCGGTGACTTCAGGCAAGTCCACTCCTCTGCCCCTCTGGGCCTAGCTTTCGTCATCGATACCGGAGGCTCCCAAACGTTTTTTTGACCACAACCCATAAGAAACACACTGCACCTTGCAACCAGAAGATGATGCAGAAAACCAATGCGTACAGTTACCAGGAAAAAATGTTTCATAGAGCAATGTTTGCCCTCAACCTGGGCAATGCTTTGTGATTCTGCTGTTCTGTTCCCTTTTTGGAAGTACCAGAGGCAACCCCCTAACCAAATCCATGACCATGGTTCTCTACCTCTGCCTGTGACAGTTTGGGGTTAGTTAGAGATTTAGAGAGAGGCTAGGGGAGGTAAAAGTGTTTGTGGAGTCTAAAATGTCACACCCACCAAATGTCAACCATCTGGGTGGCAGGAGCCCATTCTGCAGGTGGTGATGCTGAGGGCAGAGCCCTTCAGGGCACCAGCCCCGTGTAGTACTGGTCAGGCCTCTGACCCGGGCAACATCAGGGTATTGTGGGTTGCCGCTTCCCTTGCAATTTCTATCAGAAATGAAGGGAAAGGGTGGTGCCTGTGGCTCAAAGGAGTGGGGTGCTGGCCCCATATGCCGGAGGTGGCGGGTTCAAACCCAGCCCCGGCCAAACCCCTGCACCCCCCCCCCCAGAAAAAAAAAATAAAGGGAAAAAATTGCGATTACTCTGATTTGATTTTGATTTCAGTCACAAAATAAAGGGAACATGTTAGGGTGGCAATAAAGGCAGCTAGCAGGAGGCCAGGGTTGTTTCTGGCTTCTCCTTGGTGCTGGGGGATATGCTGGTCTTTGCAGAGATGGGCTGGGGTGCAGAAGAGGAAGGGCAGGCCCAGCATCTGGGCCTCATGAGGGCTGAAAGATAGCTGGGCTCTGCAAGGCTCTGAGGTGGGGGAAGTACCTCTCATTCTACTCCTGAAGCCGCCCTGGAGACCACTGAACTCCCCTCCCTCCCCAGCTCCGACCTTACTCTGAGACCATTATGCACTGACTGCTAGACTCAGGCTGGTGCTTGAGCCCCTTCTGTGGTCACACGGGACTCTTATCAGAACGGCTGTCATGTGTTGAGCATCTGCATTTTATCTCCATTTTCCACTTCCCATCCCAGGACAGCCTCATGAGGCTGCTGTTACAGCATTCCTATTTTCAGAGGTGAAATCAAGGCTCAGAGGCAGAAAGTGAGCTGCCCCAGACCACAGAGCCGGTCAGTGGTATGGGCAGATTCGAACCCAAGTCTGCCTGGCTCTCAGGCCTACGCCCTTACCCTCCTAGTGCCACCACCAATCTAACCTCACATGGCCCAAAGTTGACTTGCAAACCCTCAAGGGTTTTGAGGTGTTTTTGCCTTTAGGGACAAGATATCCAATTGCTTGGGCTATGTCTGTCTCTTTTGGCACCCTCACTAGTCCTGGGCTCAGGACCTACTTCTTGGGCCCCAGCCCCCTACCCAGGCCCATCTGACTGTGCTCATTTCCCCGGTGGGAGCCACAAAGCAAGGGTCTGAGAGCTGTTGCTGGTGGGGTTTTCACAGAACTGAGTTTCTAGCTGGGGATAGGGAAAGGGTGGTGCAGGAAGGGGGGCCTGGTCTGGGCAGTAAGGGGGGGGTGCCCAGGAGTGCTCAGTTTCTGGGTCATCGGTCTTGGGGAATTCCCCAATGCCCAGAGAGCTGCTTACCTGGTGAGTAACTGCTGCTGGCTGCCCACACAGGATGCCTGACTGTAAGGGGACCTCCCCCAACCCCTGCCAATGGCCACTGCCATGGGGCCCTCTCCCCTGAGTGCCCTGGGGCCCAGGAAAGAGACAGACAGACAGGCAAGGGTCTGGCTCCCGCCCCCTCATCCCCCTGGGGCTCTGCAGGGGGCGTCTGGTGATTCAAGCCCCTCTGAGCAGAGCTGTGTCTCCTTCCTTCTCAGATGGGGCCTGGGGGTGAATCAGCTTCTGGGGGCGGTGAGGCTAGGTCAGATGCTGTCCTCAGCTCAGGCCTGGGATGGGGGTGGTGAGGGGCCTTGGGGCAGTGAGCCATGCCAACCCCCCTCAATCTGTCTGATCTTTCTGGGGTGCCCCTGAGGCTGGAGGGGGATTGAGAGGTCGTTCCCCTGTTCTGCTCTTCTGCTCTTAGCTCTGGAGTGTGCCCAAGTGTCCTCATCTGTCAAATGGGGACAAGAACCCCTACTTCACAGGGAAATCCACACCATCAGTGCTGACATGGAAAAAGAGAAGGCTCAGTGGGAGCTCAGAGCTGTGCTGAGCCCTGAGCCCCCACAGCAAACTTGATGCATAGGTAACATGATTCCCATTTCGCAGATGATGAGATTGAGGCCAGGAAGTGCCAACTTCCAGAAAGGCATCCAGCTCCTAACTAGCAGAGCCAAAAAGCTCTAGCCTGGCTTTGAATGAGGTCAAGTGCATACTTCCAGCCACCAGACATCCCTATCTCCTCTCCATGAGAGATTTGGCACAGACAGGTTTGGAAATTATAAAATGCTTTCATAAAATATTTAGCATGGACTCTGGGTGTAACCCTGAGCCAGGTGCTGTCAAGAGTGCAAATCAATCTCGGACACTATCCAATCCCTCAAAGATCGAGGAATAAGACTTGTCCTCACTTGAAACAACAGCAGAAGGACAGGGCAGACAGGAGCTTGTGGGAGGCAGGGGAGGCTTCCTAGAAGAAGCTAGCCTACACGTCCCTGCATAAGCTTTGGGGAATCACCGTGCCCTGCAAGCCAGAGGCCTGGGCTCTAGACTTGGCTCTACCGTCAGCTCTATGTGTGACCCTGGGCAAGTCTTTCACCTCTTTGAGCCTCAGTTTTTCCACCTGAAAAAGAAGTAGCTGTGACATTCTAGAAGAAACTTGTGGATGGCAGATCAAAAGCAGCAGGAAAAGAGGGTCTGGGCGGCCACATGAGCCAGTGCCAGTGTGCACGAGAGAGAGCACTGCAGGGCCCTGCAAAGGCCCGGGACCAGCCTACATGCTCACTTCCCAGAGAGAGGAAATGAGTGAGTGTTCAGAGACAGCACCCCTGGGCCCTTGCCTGGCAGCCCCTGCCCAGCCTGACAGGGGGCCTAAGTGGGCCTTAACTGTCCTTCCTCTCCTTGAGGCTGATCAAACTCCCGGCAGGCCCAGTCTGCAGAAGCCTAGGACATGCTGAAGATGAAGTCACATCTGGAAGGGGCTGGGCTGGGGCTGCCACTCCAGGGTGGGGCCTGGGGTTGTGACCCTGGGAGCAGGCAGCCAAGAAGGGAGGATGCCTTCTGTGAGGGAGCTGAGGGGACACACACACACACACAGCCGCATAGAGAGGGAGGGAAGGAAACAAACTCCCAGAGACCAAAGCTGGCCTGGAGCACAGCCTGGGCAGCTGGTTCCTGGGGGGCCGCAGCCACGTTTCAAGCAGCTCACAGGCTTGCGGTTCAGAGACTCTGCCTGGCCTCCTTCCCCAAGGCCCGGCACAGGTGATGCCTGGGCATGGATAGGAGGGGGAGGCTGGACCTGGGGTACCAAAGGGCCTAGAGCACTTGGGGAGCACGAGCCAAGTCAGGTACCGTGAGAGGGGAAACCGAGGCACGGTGGGGCTGGTCAGGGCTGGAGGGTAAGTGGCCCTAGTGTCTGCGCCTTCTGGATCCTGTCCTCACTTCCTGTTTGCTGTGGGGTGGGGCTGAGATTAAATGGAGATTGGGGGTGGATTATATGGCTGATGTGGGCTGGGGAGGCAGAAGGTGGTGCCAGATCCTGGAAGTACACTCAGAAGGGTGGTGCAGGGGGGATAGGAGATTCATGGATGGGGCCGCAGTGTGGAATCAAGGGTCCACAGTGGGGCTTGGTCATGTGGATTTAGGGTCCAGGTCAGGCCTAGTCAGGTGACAGGGGTCTGGGCAGTGTGGATGTGGAACTGATCCAGAGCCCACGTATTGGAGATGCTGGGGGGAGGGGAGAAAAGGGTGGGTGAGCCGAACTGTCCTGAGCTAGGCCAAGGTGGGTGGGCTTCCTGGGGGTGCATGCTGACTCCAGTGCAGGTGTATGGGAGCAGTGTCAGGTGGACCCTCCACGGCCTCCCAAGGAAGAGACAAGATGCCGGGAAGCAGGAAGCAGGAAGGCTCTACTGGCCTCTTTCCTGCTGGGAAGTGCCATTCTTATCACCCGACATCTGGGGCCCTGCAGGGAGAGCATGAAGAAGCAAGAGCCTGGATAGGACAGGATCTGTATATGTGTGGGGTGGCAGCAGGCACGAGGGCTCCAAGGGCTCAAGGGCACAAGGGCTCGTCCTGGCACGATGAGGGAGGAGCGAGTGGCTGAGCAGGTCTGGGATGTGGCAAGAGGCAGGAGCTGGGGCGTGGAGGGTGGCCGAGGAGGACATAGGGGTAGAGTCAAGCAAGGCTGCAGGAGCTCCCTGGCCTTGGAAAACTAACTCTTCCACCTTGACCTTAGGTCAGGGTCAGGCGGGTGCAGAATGAGACATCTTCTGGTACTAGGTGGGAGTGGGGGCTAGGCGGGGGCTAGGCAGCAGCATGGCCCCAGATGTAAGTCATGTTGTATGTGGCCAGCACTCCTTCACCTCATGGAGTTTTTTTGGTTTTACTTTTTATTGCCTTTCACAGAAGAGGAGTGGCTGCATTCACTTTGCCCTGCTCCCCACCACTCCTTGCTGCCCATCCTCCTCATTCTGGGATCTGCCTGGCAGTGGCAAACACTGGAAATTGTGACTTCAGAAGCACCTGTCAGGGCTGCCATAATTCTCTAAGGCTGAGCTCCAAGGGGCTTCCAAGGCAGGTCTGAGAGGGACTGACCAGTTTTTAGTTCTCCTAGCCACCCCAGCATCTCACGGAGGAAAACAGTGTCTGATTTTGCCAAGTGTCTCCAGTCTCTGCTTTGGGGTGTCCCTTTCAGAATGGAAATGCTGGACCACCTTTTCAAAAATTCCCTTGCATACTGTCCTCAAAGAACCAAGTCACAGCTACCCCACCCCCACCCCACATCTTCCTAGCCCAGGCAGCAGTGGTCTGCAGAGCAGGCACACTGATGGAGCTCCGGAGGCCTGACCCTCTGGGGCTCTAGGCAATGCGTTCCCCTTGGAGCCCCTCTGCCCAGTGCAATGGGCAGGTTGGACCAAGTTACCTGTGGGGTGGCGTTCAGCGCCCATGTACAGTTCTGCTTTATTACTGTCTAAAGTCCAAGCCTGGCTCCAGCCCCTCTTCCTGGAGCCTCCTTCTCAGCCAAGCCCCAGCCTGCCTGCTCCTACTGACCCCCAGAGTTCCCCAATCAAGGGGCCACAGGTGCCAGCTTCCATCTGCTTGTCCAGTGTCTCGTCACTCCCCAAACCCAGGTGAGTCAGGGCCGTCTGGGGCGACCACTGCTGGGGACCCCGCTGACTCGGCCTCAGGCCTCCTCGCCCTGACATGCCCATCTTTAAACAGTCCCAGGGCAAGCCACTAGGAAAACCGCAGGGCATTTTGTCGAAGGCTTCATTATAATTTTATCAATCAGATTCTTAGAAGAGGGAAAAAGTCTGCTCTCCCCACCCTCCCCCTCGCACTCATCCCCCTCCCCCTTCACTCTCACTTTCTTTCATTCATAATTTCCTATGATGCTGCACCTCAAACGACTTCCTGCACTGGGGATCCCGGCTAAATATAGCTGTACTCTTTCTTACAACACAGGCTCCAGTATATAAATCAGGCAAATTCCCCATTTGAGCATGAACCTCTGAAAACTGCCGGCATCCGAGGTTTCCTCCAAGGCCCTCTGGAGTCCAGCCCATAATGAAGGTCTTGGCGGCAGGTAAATCCACCCGCCCCGCACCGGCTTCCGCGTCCCCGCAGCGGGAGGTGGCGGCAACTTGGGGCACTTGGCGAGTGCGATCGGGACACCCACCCGCTGCAGACACACAGACGCTTGGGGCGCCCGCGCAGCGCCCGGGCCGCCGGAGGCGCTGGGTGGCGGCCGGGAGCGAGCGCAGCCACATGGTCTCGGGCACCGCGCGCCCGCCTGGCCAGCAGGTTGGCAGCGAGGGAGGGGGTAGCTGTTGCCTTCCTCTTCCTCCTCTTCCTCCTCCCTCCCGCCACTCTCCCGTGCTGTCCTTCCCTCTCTGCTTTCTCCTGGATTCATCCTGCGTCTTTCTTTTTCTTTCTTTCTTTCTTCTTTCTCTTTTCCAACTGCGTCCTGGGCTGCTCCCTGGGAGGGGTGCGCCATCTGAGCAGCTTGCAAACTCCGGCCTGGGACTGGAGCAGGTGCCACCACCGTCTGCTCGTGCCTGGATAGTGTGCGGTCTGCGCTAGGTGAGATGGGGGCATGGGGGGGGGGTCCCCTAGCCACCTCCCAGCCTGAGCAGTGTTTGAGGATGCTGAGATGAACACGGGACCCAGGAGAAGTGACTCGCGGCTGCCACCAACCCTCCTGTCCCAGCAGAGGGATTTTGGCTAGACATCTCCAGTCTCAAGGGTCACTGCCCCCAGTCCCTGGCACCCTCAGGTGCCTTCAGCTTAGCCCTGGAAAAGCTGGTCTGAGGGAGCCTGAGTGAGGGGGAGGCACCCCCCACCTCCCTCAGTTGCCCTGGAAGGATGAGTGAGCCCAAACAGGCCCATGCAGCTCCCAGCTCCCTGTCACCTTTCACTTTCCTTCCTCCCGCCCACCTGGCTGCCTGTGGTGTGACCTTTTCCCCTTTGTCTTTTCTCCTGCACCGTTTCCTCTTCTTCCCCAAGGCTGGGTGAGGGGGTGGCATGTGGGACCCCTGGATCTCTAACCCAGGGGCCTGGGGCAAGGGGACTATAAATAAGAAGGATGAGTGTGTAGAGTCTGGGGCTGCCCAGAGCTGAGGTGAGTTTTGAATGACAGTTTGGGGTGGAGAGTGGGGACAGACCTGCAGAATAGGGGTGAAGCTGAGGGTCCTACCTGTTGGGAGTGGCCACATGGGGGAAGGGCAGATGGAGGGAGGGTGGCAGAATGAAGGGAAAGCTAGCCCAGGGAGCCCATGGACACCTTGTTTGGGAGACTTAGGCTTCAGTGAGCCAGTGGGCAGGAAGCCATGCTTAGGAATCCAGCCCATTCTGGGATGTAGAAATGGGAGCCTCTTTTCTCTTGCACCTACTGGACCCAGGGAGAGAGGCCAGGAGACTTTGGAGCATTTGCCTTCCTGAGAGAAAGTCTGGGAAGTTGGGATCCATCTGTCCCCCGTCCCCAGCTTCCCACTGATGGGAACAGCTGGTGTCCTGCACCTTGTTCCTTCATCCCAGAAGAGAAGGGTAACCAGGTGTGGTGGCTCACACCTGAAATGCTAGTACTCTGGGGGGCTGAGGCAGGGGGATCCCTTGAGCTCCGGAGATCAGACCAGCCTGAGTAAGAGGGAGACCTCCAAAAATAGAAAAATTAGCCAGGCATTGTGGCAGGCACCTGTAGTCCCAGCTACTGGGGAGGCTGAGGGAGGAGGATCACTTGAGCTCAGGAGTTTGAGGTCACTCTAAGCTGGGCTGAGGCCACAGCACTCTAGCCTGGGTGACCGAGTGAGCCTCTGTTCCCCCTCTTCTCCCCAAAAAAGAGAGCAAGGAGGGACAGGAAGGTAGAGAGAGGGAGACAGAGTTGCCATGGAGGGAAAACAGGGTCCAGGTAAGACAGCTACAGGTAGTGAGAGGGCTATGTGTCCTTTCACTTAAGCGCCCTGTCCAACCTGGTGTGGATCTTTTCTTACCTTTCTATTCACGGATCCTTCCTGCCTATCCCCAGGAGTTGTGCCCCTGCTGCTGATTCTGCACTGGAAACACGGGGCAGGGAGCCCCCTCCCCATCACGCCTGTCAACACCACCTGCACCACACGCCACCCATGTCACAGCAACCTCATGAACCAGATCAGGAATCAACTGGCACAGCTCAACAGCAGTGCCAACGCCCTCTTCATTCTCTATGTGAGTTACCCCTGGGACACCGAGAAGGGGACACAGAGGGGACTTGCCAATGTCAGCTGAGAGAGCTGCCCTGACCTGGGCTGAAGGGACCCTTTTGGAGTTAGGAGCAGAGAGTGGGGAGGGGGCTCGGTTGAACCATGCCAGACTTCCGAGGCCTCTTCCTTATGGTTTTCTGAGGTGTCCTGTCAGTGAGGGCTGAGCTGGGGTGCAAAAAGGGTCCCAGCATTTCTGGTCTTTCGGGAAAGCAAGAAGCTGACAACAAGCAGGTGGGAGGCAGGTAGGGATCTCAGAGCACTGTGTAGACAGTGGCTGTGAGTGTTGGGCATGAAGGGACCCCTAGGAAAAGTGTGACGAAGCCAGCGGAAGCAAGCGTGTGTGTGGTACACCCAATGGGGTGAGGTGCTGTGTTTTCTTCTCTGTCCCCTATGGTCATGATAGTGATAAAATGATGACCACTCGCATGGTCCAGGCCTTGCTCTTCATCAAGGGCACTCACACTAGAATTATTTCTGGCTCTGATGACTATTCTAGGTGCCTACAGGGCAAGGAATTGGGTCCCCGTGTCACAGATGGGGAAACTGAGGCCCCAGTGCTTGTCCAGAAGGTTGGTGGCAGGCTGACCCCTGACTTCTCCTCTGTCCCTCTGCTCCTCAGTACACAGCCCAGGGGGAACCATTCCCCAATAACTTGGACAAGCTGTGTGGTCCCAATGTGACAGACTTCCCGCCCTTCCACCCTAATGGCACAGAGAAGGCCAAGCTGGTGGAGCTATATCGCATCATCGCATACATGGGCTCCTCCCTGGGCAACATCACCCGGGACCAGAAGATCCTTAATCCCAATGCCCTCAGCCTCCACAGCAAGCTCAACGCCACCGCGGATGTCATGCGGGGCCTCCTCAGCAACGTGCAGTGCCGCCTATGCAGCAAGTACCACGTGGCCCACGTGGACGTGACATATGGCCCTGACACCTCAGGCAAGGACGTCTTCCAGAAGAAGAAGCTGGGCTGTCAGCTGCTAGGGAAGTACAAGCAGGTCATCGCAGTGGTGGCCCAGGCCTTCTAAGAAGGATGTCTTGAAATGTACCGTGAACCAAGGGATTTCGGGAGTGGGATCCAGATGTGAGGGGCTCTCAAAAGTTGGCCAGATCCCAGGGGCAATGCTAGACAAAATGGGGGCTGCTGGCAGACCCACAAGTGTCCTGGCTGGCCCACTCCAAGGTGTTCCTGGCTGGCCCACTCTGGGTGGGCTGTGATGAAACCGAGCAGAGTTGAAACTTCCATAGGTAGGGCCTATATCCTGCACCAACTCCAAGAAGAGGCCCCTTCCTCTGGGAGATGGCAACCAGGGTGTCAGACTGGCAAGGTGGGTAGGGGCTGGACTTCTACCCCCTCTTGTCCTCTTGGCCCCTTGCTTACTTTGTGCAGTGAGCAAACTGCACAAGTTATCTACAGCAGGCATAACAGGGTGCGACAGCAGCCCCCAGCAAATGACCATTGTGGTGCCTTTGCTGCCCTTTAGGTAGACTTTAGAAGTCTTGGGGGATTCTGGGGTGGGCTAGAGAGGCTGGGATCCCAGAGGACTTCTTGTTCTCCAGAAGTCTGCTAAATGGAAGACAGAAAGAGCCTCTGGGGTGGAATGCTGTCTTCTTTCAAGCTCAGGCCTAGGGACTGTTAGGTGGAAGGTTCTAGAAGGAGGTCCAGTTCACTGGAGTGCAGGCTTTTGGGGAAGCAGAAAAGCCACTTTCAAGCTTGGGAAGAAGAAAGACCACCAGAAGAAGGAGAAACCCTAGAAGGTTTGGTGGGCTCATCTTCCTCATCCCTGTTGTCTTCCCTGCAGCCTGGGACAGCCAGGGTCTGGTGGTCACCTGGAGGTGGGGTTTTTGCAGGTGGGCGGGGCAGGGGCAGGTTGTGAAGTCAGGTGAGGAGGTTCTGGGGACACCTAGATTCTTCCTCCTGGGCAGGATCTTTAGGGGAAGGACTGGAGGGCTCAGAGGAGCAGCTTATATCCAAGGCTCATGGAGGCTCTGTGAGGTCACATAAAGGTACTTGAGATGGCCTCTGGTCCCTAGTGCAAGGGGACAGCAAAACTTGAGGTCAGGATCTCAGGGAAGTCTGGGGTCCAAAAATGCTGTGTGTGTGATCCAGCTTAATTTCTATTTATTATGATGTCCTATTTATATTAACTTATTGGTGCTTTCAATGGCAAAGTTAATTCCCCTTCCTGGCTCCCTACTCAACGAAAATATTATGCCAGATCCTTACACAGGAGCCAGGGCCAGGGCTTAGCAGGCCTGGTCTGGAAGTTGATGATGTTACAAGTGGAAATGTGGTGAAGCTCAGAGGAGTGTCAGGATCTGAGAGAACTCAAGGCCCAGGTGGGGACAGGAGGCCTGGCTATGTACCCCCTGTCCCACTGTGACTCGCTTTAGGGGAGTCAGAGTCCAGGCTGCAGGGGCTGGGCTAGTCTGCAGAGTGGCCAGATGCTTGCTTTTCTTGGCTCCAGGGGGCTGGTGTCCTGCTGGCATTGTGCAGCAAGGCACATCATTCTCTGAGCAATGGACAAGTCGGTCTTAGCAGCCCACCCTGTCACTGTTCCCTTGCCCCCACCCTACCTCTGAACTAGCAGTTGAGGGGCCCTAGAACAATCCCCTGCACCCAGCATGCTCCCACATGGCAGGGAAGCTCCTCAGATGGCCCAAACACCCAGAGAGGGTACAGGGGCCTGGCTGGACCCTGGGAAGTTGGGGCAGTGGTGAGGGAGCAGCTGCTTCCTGCTCTGGAGAGGAGGAAAGCAAGGCCTGAGATGCCTGGGATCCAGACCAGGAAGCTGTGGTCCCTCCTGTTCCACCTCCTTCCCACTCCCACCCATGTCTGGGATCCCAGGCAGGGAACCCGATCCCTTCCTTTGTGCTGGGGCCAGGCAAGTAGAAAAACACCCTCTAGTCTGAGGAAGGGGAGGGATGGCTGCTGCTCAGAGTGAGCGGTCTGGGCCTGAGTGGGGCAGTCCTCCAAGTTCAAGATTATGGTACTAATTATGGTACTTTACACTCACTTTGCACCTTTCTCTCTTGTTCTCTAAGCACTTTACCTGGATGGTAGGTGGGCAGGCCTGAGACCAGTGTGCGGGAAGTGGAGGGGAGGGAGAGGAGTTGTCCATCCCGGCAGCAAGACTAAGAAGTGACCGTTTAAACATGGGTCACCTCACCCTTGTCCAGGGTCTCAGAGGCTGTCCTCCCAACCCTCTGCTCCTTTGGACTTGGCATGGAGTTAGCTGCACTTCCCCAAGCTGGGTCTGGAGACAGACACATGTATCTGAAAACCAGAATCACTGTTCCTATGGCTGGGGGGCTACTGGCCCTCCTGTCACCTTGCCACCCTACGGATGCAGATGCTGTGTGGGGCCCACCTAGCAGCCTCTGAGGGCTCAGGAAGCAGAGCATCTCCTTCTCGCTGTCCCCAGCCACTGGCTCCGTGATGCCCTCCTGCCCAGCCTGGACTCAACCAGAACTCAGCCCCTTGGCACCATCTTCAACACCTGCTGTCAGCATCCAGGCTGAGCAGCATCACTGGATCAGGGAGCCTTTGTGAGAAACAGCTTTTGGGGCTGGGGAGCTGTACTTTTGTTCCTTTTTCATCTGTTCTTGTTGGCCACACTGTCCCTGGGACAGAGGAAGAGGGAGGGACCACTGGCAGAGGACAGGGCAAGACAGTCACTTTGTAATTTATCAAGAGAGAACTATTGAGGCTCTTATTTATTATTTAAAAATGTAAACAAAAAAGCACTGTTAGTTTACTTGTCTCTCCTCCCTGTCCTCCTTGTCTTCCTCTTTGTCCCTGGCTGGGGGACATCCACCTTGACCCAAGCAACCCAGCTCTGCATAGCTGGCTCACCAGAGTATACACAGGGTAGCAAGTTGGAGCCCCGGAATCCGGCAGGGTAGCAACTTCTCTTCAGATGGTACAGATGTTCCTACGCTAGAAGCATCTCTATTTCCCCACCCCATCAGGGTCCACGTGCTGGCTCAGTGGGCCCACCGTGTGGCCTTAGAAGTTTCCCTCTTGCCTTTCCGCTGAAAAGGACTTGGCCTTGGATGACAAATTCCTCTTTGATGAATGTACCCTGTGGGGATGTTTCATACTGACAAATTATTTTTATTTATTCAATGTCATATTTAAAATATTTATTTTTTATACAGAAGGAATACTTTTTTTTTTTTTTAAGAAAAAAGAGAAATGAATAAAGGATCTGCTCTTGGCTGGCTCTTTCGAGTGTATTGATGTGTGTAGACAGGCCTGAGGGTGTGCGATGGTCCTACCCTGGGTACCAGCTCAGCACAAGGCAGGAGAGGGGGAGGAGGGAGTGGCGGCATCCACAGGGAGAGGTGGGCAGAACGTTGACCCAGGCAGGTCAAGACCATGGTGTGCCAACAAAGAAAAGGGTGGAGTGCTCAGAAACAGGGAGAGTATTGCTTGGTGTCTTAGCTCACTCATTACCAGGCCCTCACGTAACTCCCATAGAATCATTCCCATTTATCAGATTAGGAAACTGAGGCTCAAAGAGAGGAAAACACATGCCCACAGGTTACCTGAAATGTTTAGAGCCACTCCTTTACCTACATATCTCATGCTCTTTCCCTACCTGCAACTTCAGGGACCTAGAAGATCCCAGCTGCCTGGGTCTCTGACACTCAGGCCTGGTTCACTGCTGAGCAGGAAGGAGCAGGATTCTGCTCAGAATCACACAGGATGCTGGGACCAGAACCAAGGATGACTCTGCCCCCCCTGATGGCTTTTCTGGACTAAGTAGCTCTCCCACAAGGGACATGCCATCCTTCCTCCTGCTTCACCCTCAGAGAACTCCTTTCACTGCAACCTTCTTCCCAGCCTGCTGGGGCCTCTTCTTTAGGGAACTCGAGGTTAGAACTTGGAAGGGAAGCCACAGACAGTGGCGGTCTGGAGTGGTCCCAAGTGTCTCTCTGTGCATTGCTCTGGGGGCTGGAGTTGGGGCTCCCCAGCTGAGGTTCATCTTGGGGATCTGGCAGACTTTCTGAGAGTCACTGCTTCATTTTGTGGATGTCGGTCAGGTTCTGTGCCAGATTCCCAAGATGAATAGGACACGGTCCATAGCTCACAGGCTGGTAGGGACAATTAATAACCCCATGCAGAAGGATGTGTGTGCTGGACCAGGTGCACAGAAGGTGGGGAGTTTGGGGTGGGGAGAGCATGACCCTAAGGAGACAGGAGGGGGTTGGGCTGTGGTCCCTCTGATCCCTATGCAATGAATGCCCTGGTCAGGAGACATTGGCCTCACCTGGGAGCTGATTAGAAATGCAGGATCTTGGCCTCACCCCCCCTCTCCAGAACCTGCACTTTAACAAGATCCCGGGTGAGTTGTGTACACATTAAAGCTGGAGAAGGGCCACCCTGCGCTTTCATCTCTCGTTCCTCTGAGTCCACAGCCAAGTGCAGATCACCAAGGCAGTCAGGGTGACAGCTGTTTCTGAGTCTTCCCTGCTGAAGTGCAGCTCCAGCGTCTCCTGCCCCTCCGGGCTGGCTGGGGCCCTCAGCCACACCCCTCAAAAGTCCTCCCAGTCCCAGCTGCCCAGGACTGGAAACACCCCTCCCTTCTACTCAGGGGAGACCAAACTGAAGCGTTTCAAAAGAAACTTTTACTAGGAAACTGGAGGGAAACAAAACAAATGCCAAAGTACAGAAAGGGAGGGAATTATGGGGATGTCAGATCCTAACTGAGGCTCTGTGGGGCTCGGGGAGGGAGGCAGCGGCTAGAGTTCTCTCCCTGCCTCTGTCTGGAGAATTCTCCAGACTGAGAGAGGGCCCTGCCCTGGCTAGAAAGAAGAAAAGACTATTAATTGGCTATTGGGTCACCTTCCAAAGAAGAGGGAAAAAACAATCATTTCATGAGAGGAAGGAAGGCCTTTGCTCTGCTGGGAAGGTCCTGCTCCTAAGACTGGGGTCCTCGGTCTGGATGGCCTGGCCTGGCTGCACCACGTGCATGGGACCAAGACCCTCTCTGAGATCAGCTGT
The DNA here is from genome assembly GCA_963574655.1 of Perodicticus potto. NCBI lineage: Eukaryota > Metazoa > Chordata > Mammalia > Primates > Lorisidae > Perodicticus > Perodicticus potto. The sequence goes on along the minus strand of CAUYRH010136017.1, from coordinate 14,019 downwards.
CTTATCTGTGAAATTGCAATCATCAGTGATGAGCACCATCCTATTTGCTTCATAAGGAGCCAACAAATAGGGAGATAGAAACACCCTCCCATCCACGGATAAAGATGAGCAAGGCAGAATGAATCTCAGACCCCTGGCTCCCTCTTTGCAGGGGAAAAGGGGTCATAGAAACCCCCCCTGCCCTTGTCCCCACTGTGAATATGGAAGGAAGGATTCTGACAGGCCTGGGTTCAAGACCACCACCAAGTTGACAGGAAGGGTGTAAGCAAGATGGACAAACATCCCAGCTGATTGATCCTGATGGTAATTTGAGTCTTAGCCTCAGAGGACTCATGGACAGAGAAAGCCCCTGACCTTAGGCATATGGTGAGTCAACTGGAAAGCCCAGATATCCAGTGGAATCTTCTCCCCTCCTGGCTCTCAGGAATTCAATGGGACATGGGACCCCCCACATCCCAAAGGGACAAATCACCAACACCCATCCTGTGAGGGCGCTGTTAGACCTGCACTTTATAGCTCACAAGGTGTTTTTTCACCTGTCATGAGAACCTCCCAACCACTCTATGAGGCTGGGACGGGGTTACTCTCTCCATTTCAGAAATGAGGAAACTGAGGCCCAGGGACTATACTGATGTTATCCAGCTTGTGAGAGACACTCTTGGTGTTTGTGCATCTTTATGGACGTCACAGGCATTCAAGGGTTAATAACTGGTAAAAGAAAGAATCTCCCTCCCAGGTAACCTCTACTCTAAGTCCAAATACAACACAGAAAGGGAAATAATTTATTATGCTAAACAACCACATTTTCAGCAATAAATATTAATGTCATAATGGAACTCCCATGTATTTATATCTCTATTAATAGTCCTTTTTGTTACAAACAACATGGAAACCAGCTTATAACAGAAGGTACATAATACAAATACTGATAAAATAGATACAGAATCAGGATCAGAGAAAATATAAACACAGAGAGAAAACTAAGACCACAGAGAGAAAGAAAAGAATATTTCAGATCGCAAGGGGTTGTAGCTGTGATTACCACAGCTGAGCTTCAAAGTTGGCTCTGAAATTCCTGGCAGCTAAAAGAAAAAGGGAAATGTGATCTCGTTATAAGATTCTCGTAATCAGAAAAGAGGACTCTCAGGGAAAGAAGAGCCTGTCCTTGAACTGGGTTTGAAAGGGAATTTCTCCCTGGAGACCTATGGTGGGTAGCAGTGGGTGACATGCGGGGCCCCCTCCTGCAGACATGACCTTTTGCACAGATGTGTGGATTCCTAAGGGCCTGTTCTGCAGCCTTCTTTGCAAAAGCTGGCACTCAACACCCAATGCAGCCTGCTATAGTTTGAATGTGTCTCTCAAATTTCATGTTTTGGAAATTTAACCCCAAATTCATATGTTGACTGGCAAGGGGGCCTTTGGGAGGTAATTGGGATCAGATAGGGTAATTGGGGTGGACCCCAGTGAGAGGACTGGTAGTTTTTTTGTTTTTGTTTTTTTGCAGTTTTTGGCCGGGACTGGGTTTGCACCCAACACCTCTGGTATATGGGGCCAGTGCCCTACTCCTTTGAGCTACAGGTGCTGTCCCAGTCTGGTGGGGCTTTTTTTTTTTTTTTTTTTTTTGAGACAGAGTCTCACTATGTCACCCTCAATAGAGTGCCATGGAATCATAGCTCACAGCAACCTCAAACTCTTGGCCTTAAGTGATTCTCTTGCCTCAGCCTCCCAAGTAGCTGGGACTATAGGCACCCACCACAAGTCCTGGCTCATTTTTGGTTGTTGTTTAGCAGGCCCGGGCTGCGTTCGAACCCTCCAGCTCCAGCGTACGTGGCTGGCGCCCTAGCCACTGAGCTATAGGTTGCCAAGCCAAGACTGGTGGTTTTATAATGAGAAAAGAGACATGCTCCCAGTATCTCACTATGTGATCCCTTGCATCATGTAATGATGCAGCAGGGAGGTCCTCACCAGATGCAGATGTCATGCTCTTGGACTTCCCAGCCTCTAGAACCAGAAGCTAAATAAACTTCTTTTCTTTATAAGTTATCTACCCTGTAACATTCTGTTGGGGTAACAGAAAACAGACTAAAATACAGTCCAATGTTGGGGATTCTATATGGGGCCAGGATGACGTAGGCACAAACTGGGGCTTTGGCCCAATCTAAGGATGGACTTTTGAAGGCGGGGCTGAGGTAGACTATGCCTCAGAAGCTTCCACCTTATCCCCAAATTTAAAAAACCCTTTTTATTGATGAGGCGTTTCCACCCTCTTGGAAGAGCCTGTGAATGCTAGAGGGGCAACAGGCGGTCTATGAGGAATGCCATCAGGACGGAGCAGGAAGGAAGGCACCATGAATAGGGTAGGGATTTGGGGATTGGTGGCCTTGAGTCTCTGCCTCAATCCAAGGCCTCATGGGTCCTCTGGAACCCAGATAGAAAGCCGTTTACTATTCACTGGCTCCAGCATCTAGGACACTTCCCCAGCTTCCTCCTGCCCCAGCAGAGACCCCAGTTCGAATCCATCCCTTTGACTTGGGAGAAGCACCACCCTGCCTTGGACTCACTTCAGGGGCCAAAAATTTCAATTATGAGGATGTGGTCAAGTCCTGCCCACTCCAGCCATACACCAATGACTGGGGGCCAGGGGAGGGGGTGTGAAGAGAAGGTATCCGGGGTTGTGGGGCTGGGGGATGCAGGCGGAGAGCCACAGATGAGAAAAGGGATGGGATGCAGGGGCCCAGTGGGGGTTAACTGAGCACAAAACCACCAGCCAGAGGAAAATATGTGTGAGACATTTTTGTAATTCCTAGCAGCTCAGTCCGGCTCCTGCCCAGACAGTCAATGAATCAAAGCCGGGAAGGGCTCTACCTGTCAGCAGGCCCTTTCCTGCCCCTTTCACCAGGGCCCCATCCCTTGGGACCCGGCAGGCCAGCTGAAACCCTTTCAGCTCCCCAGAAGGACCATTCTTTGCAGATGAGAAGCACAGCACAGGCAAGGGCCTGGCGTGGCGCATGGGTGCAGAACTTGGCATCCTCCCCTGCCTTTTCTCCTCATGCCCCCTCAGACGGGGGCATTGCCTGCAATGCCTGCTGCAGTGGGCTGAACAGTGGCTCCTCCCCCCTCCCCCCTCAAATAAATGGCTGAGCCTAGTCCCGGAAACCTATATAACAAGAATATTTGCAGATGTAATTTAGTTATGGATCCCTGGATTTCTGGGTGAGCCCTAACTCCAAGGACAGGTGTCCTTATAAGAGACACACAAGGAGAGAGAGGAGGAAAAGACCACTTAAGGCCACCTAAAGGCCACTAGAGTGATGTGGCCACAAGCCAAGAACGCCTAGGGCCACTGGAAGCTGGAAGAGGCAAGGGAGGAGCCTTCCCTAGAGGGAAGCACCTCCCTACTGAAACCTTGATTTAAGACTTACAGCCTCTGGCGACCTGCAGAAGACTGAAACTGGACCCTCACCTTTCACCATTAACTAAGATAGACTCTCACTGGATTAAAGATTTAAACTTAAGACATGAAACTGTAAAAATACTAGAAGAAAGTGTGGGGAACACAGAGATATTTTTAAGGGCACAATAAACTCATGAAAAGATGCTTGACATTAATTGTCATCTGAGAAATGTAAAATAAAGCTATGAGAAACTAGTACATGAACATGATAATGGCTAAAATTAGAAGGGCTGACAATAACGGATGGTAATCGCTTTATAGAGCAACTAAAACTTTCATACATTTCTGTTATATTTGGAGGGTAAAATAATTCAATTACCTTGGAAAATAGGCAATTTCTTATAAAGTTAAACTTAGACATAACCTATAACTCTGCAATTCTGCTCCCTAGTATTCACTAAACACAAATAAGAACATATTATAGGTCCAAAAAGGAAGATAAAAGACCTGTATGCACTCAAAAAAGATTTGTGTGCGTATGTGTATGCATGTTAAAAATAGCTTTATTTGTAATAGCCGAAAGCTGTAAAGAGTCTAAATGTTCATCAATCAATGAATAGATAAGCAGACTGTGGTATATTCTTAGAAGGAAATGCTACACAGCAGTAGAATGAAGGATTTTTTGATAAATTCATAACATGGATGAATTTCAAAATATGCTGATCAAGAGAAGATAGACAAAAAATACAAAATATTTTAAATTTATGCAAAATTTCTGAGTAGGTGAAAACAATTTACATTGATAGAAATCGGAGCAATGGTTGCTTCTGGAAAGGTATAGTGATTTGCATACACAGGATCATTATGAATTAGTAATATTCTATGTACTGATAATGTGTATATGTCATACAAGTGAATATTTTTATCAAACCCTGCCTGCCCAGATACTTAATATCAGTGTATTTCACTGTATGTAATTTGTGCCTCAATAAAAAATTAAATCATGTTATTGTCAGCTAAAACATCTCCCTGGTTAGACAGGATATCAAACCTGCTAGAGAGATCTTTACTTGCTCACGGGCTGAAATACTATATAAAATAGAATCACTGTTTCACAGGTCTACTGAAACTACTACTTAGAAAGTGTAAGATCTGTGTACGGAAAGGAAAAACCAAAGGCAGAGGGAGATGAGGAGATAGTAAATGTCGTAACCAAGTAGGGATAAACATAACCCTGGAGGAACTGAATGTGTCCATTTTCCTTGCTTGACAGCTCTGTGTCTCTTCTGTGAAAACAGAGTGCTGAACCGTCTGCCTGTCCTATCACATGGTGAGCAAGCACAGAAATGATTCACGGAAAGCCTCTTGCTATAGAGGATCGGGAGATCCTTTCCTCAGATTTTGTTCACTGGTCGAACCATGTTATATAATAGAACATTTATTCGTTCACTATCTACTGTGTTGCTGTTACCTGCACAGGGGTCATCAAAGTAGTAAAAGATATATAAAAAGTCAACTCAAAACCCCAAATCAAACAAAGTCCCAGTACTCATGGAGTTTACACTGCAGTGCAAATCAAAACACGACAGTGAGGCAGGCTGATTTATACTATGTGTGTGGTGTTTGTGCTGAGCAGGAAATAATCCAGAGTGAGGGGGTGGAAGTATCAGGATGGGGCAAGCGACTTTTTATACGAGATGGTCAAGATGCCTTGGCTTGATACATTTCTTTTTTTTAAGATATATTTTTTTGATAAGAGACCTTAAAGAAATGCGGGAGTGTATGACATGGCTCCTAGTGGGAAGGAATGCCAGCTAGAGAGAACAGTCAGTGCAGGGTCCTGGAGAGGGAACATGTTTGGTGGTTTGGGGAATGGCAAGGAGGTCAGTGTGACTGGAGAAAGGGGAATAAGACAGAGCAGAACGAGGCCAGGTCATTGGAAGAACTTGGGGTTTGACCGAGTGAAATCGGAGCCTTTGTTTTGTTTGGTTCATCAACAGATAAGATTCGACTTAGCTTTTTATGGAGCAAGTCTGGCTGCTGTGTGGGTGATAGACTGTAAAGGGCAAGTAGAATTAGAGAGTCTGTTTATAAAACTGCTTCTCTAGACCAATGGTGATGGTGTCTTGGGTCAGGCTAGGGCTTGCGCATGTGAGGAATATCTGAAGCACATGTGCCTGTGCCATAGGTCATAATCTAATACGCATTTTTGTCAAGAGTTATTTAGCCCAAATAATTTCCCCTTCCCAAAGCAATATTTCTTTCTCATGGCCACCCAGGGGGGTCCAAACCTTTTTCTTTTCTGCCGCACATTGGAAGAATAAGAGTTACCTTGAGCCACACATTAAATACTCAAACATTAACAGAAAGCTGATGAGCAAAAGAAAAGGTTTGTGGATACCTTTTGTGATATCCAGAACCACAGATAAACGAAACGGGTTTCAAATAATCTGCATTTGGTAACAGGGCATTGTTTGGACACCCTTGGAAATTTCCATAGCAGGTGGATTCCTGAGAACTTGGTTGAGCTTCTCCAGCACAGTGGCCACACACAGCAGAGGGATGGATGCTCTAGAAGAAGGCAGTCGGACTTCAGGAAACATGCCTTCCCCAGCCTGTCCCTCCCCGCACTAGCCTGGGTTGCTGCTGTGTGGGTTCATGGCGCACACACTGCTCACAATTTTTAATTTTCTCCAAAATCAATATGATGACCTCTCATTATGATAGTTCAGGCTCATTTCTCTAAAGGAGAGTTAGCATGAGAGGTAAAAAAAATCCCCAGAAGACTCATTGCTCCTCTGTGCTCCTCTGGGACGTGATAGATGACGAACTCCTAAGGAAGCCTTTGGAAAAGAAATATAACATGAATATTAAACAGTAGGAACTCATGGAGCTACAGAGAATGGCTTTGTTTTTCACTCATTATCTTAACTATATGCTGTCTGATCTTTCTCTCAAGCCTCTTTTTACCGTCTAGAGAGATTATGAAGTTTCTTGATCACATTCAAATCTAAGACTAGGTCTACGTTGGTTATTAAGCCTCACTTTAAATTACAAAGAGATCCTTTCTAGTCTAAATAAAAATTTCAATCTCATACCCAACTCAAACCCTCCCTCTCTTTCCACCCCCTCTTCGCTCCCACTTCCGCCCAGGCCTGGTCTGTGGCTCAGCTGCAGCAACGTGCTGGAAAGGGACAGAGTCTCAGCAAGAGCCAATTGTTAGCAGCTCTTTGCAATTCCAAGTTCGATGTTGTCAGGTTGGTGGATTAAAATCAGCCATGGTGGGAGTATTTGCACCATGGAAATTGGCAACCATTACAAATTGGAGTGTTTTCCTACACATCCAGAGCCGGCAGCATGCCACTGCTCAGAGGCAAGTGTGGGGATAGAGCATTTTTAAAAATCTTCCTCTCCATCCTTCCCCGCCTTTTCTGGCTTGTTCTTGTTCTAGGCAGGGGAGGGGTTGAGACTTAAAATGTAAAGGGAGAAGTTGTCATTCAACTGGTGTGGTTGCAGTCTGGCTGTTGATGCTCTCTAAGTGGCGGGCGTTCATTGCTGTCTTTCTCTTGAAGAATCAGTGCGAGCTCTTAGAAGGGTCTTACAGTTCTCCGGCATGGGTGATATTTTTAGTCTCTCTCCATCTTTTGACTTGCTGAAGTGAAAATTGCAAACCATATCTGCAACTAAAAGGCTTTCGTGGGTGGATAGAATATTGAAAGATAGATCAAGCTCTGCTTCCTTCTGTAACATGGGTCCGGTCCATGGCAAACTCAGGCATCCTGGCTACAACAAAAGGTGGGAGCCCAGGCTGCCCTGCCAGTGCCGCTCTGTTTTCTTCCTGACATTCAGAGTGGCTTCTGCCATTGTCATGTTTAGAATTCTCCAGGCCACGAGCGGCCACCTTCTCTGTGTTCCCATATGCCCTGGAGATGAACTTGGGCACTGTGACCCTGTCTGCTCTGGTGGTAGCCCCAGGCTGAGCCCACAGCTCCTGCATCTCCGCAGGTCTTCCGCCGGGGAGTGGGAGACAGTCTCCCTTTTGGAGGGACCTGAATGTCTAGAGCCGACCTTGCACATGGACTGGAATGTGAGCTTTCACAGCCCTCTAATCCAGCAACACGCGCAGTCACTCTCCTTTCTCGTTTTTATTCTTCTGCAAATATACTGGCTCCAGAAGTGGAATAGCAGTTTTTGTGCATGTTTACCCTGCAAAAAGTATATTTTAAACAAACAAACAAACACCAACATAAAGTTATCCCCAGGAAACAAGATGAAGAGTTAGCTACTTTTTTTTTTTTTGCAGTTTTTGGTGGGGGCTGGGTTTGCACCTGCCACCTCCAGCATATGGGGCCGGCACCCTACTCCTTTGAGCCACAGGCACCACCTAAGAGTTAGCTACTTTCAGGGAAATGGGGGATCCAGAGCTAAGTCTGCCTGGCCCCAAGAATGTGCTTTCTTCTTGGGACAGCTCTAATCTCACGTAGCTTTGCAGCAGCTGTGCCTGAGATGAAGAATAGCCTGTTATAACCGAAATAACCAGATGCGGCTCAACCTCAAGGCATCCTGGGACGCAGGCTGAGGGAGGAGAAGAAAGACCGAACTGGAGCCAGGGGATGTCCACAGTGTCCGGTGTGCTGCCCACAGGGCAGAGGGAGCCAGGGACCTTCACTACCCAAATGAGTCAGCTCACCATGATTTGGGGAGATATAGGGGACAGCAGTTCTGAAGAGTGACTAGTAGAAATCTGTTTGGAACCTGCTGGGGTAATAATAGAGAAAGCAGGTTGCTGTGTCACCAGCGGGTTCAGGGAACTGGTCCAGGCTGTGGGGCAGGCTCTTTTCTGCCTTGTGCCATCTGCCCTGCCTATCATCTCCATGAGTCAGGTGCCATTATTGTCTGTTTTACAGGAGAGGAAACAGAGGCGTAGCAAGTTCATGAGGCTTGTACAAGGTGGCAGCTTTGACGTGGCACTGCCGAGATCCAGCCCCGAGTGGGCTGGCTCCACTCTTCATGCCCTCAGGGTTGGGGGGCAGAAGCCTAATTCTTCAGTCCAGGTGAGATCTGAGCTTCCACGTGACCACAGGTGGATCGCTTAAAGTACAAATGTTAGTGATGGTGATTGTCTCCGCAGGAAAGCAAAGGGAACGACAGCCAGCAAGTCCTCAGCTGTACAGTTCGTGTATCCGTTCATTCATCTACTTATTTCTGTATTTATTTGCATGTCAAGTTATTACTTATTAATATTTCTTGAGCACTTACTAGGTCCCAGGCCCAGCACTGAGTACTTTACGTATCAACTCATTAGCAATCCACATTTCCGAGAGGCAGCAACTGTGGCTCACTCAGTTTTATAGCCAAGAAAAATGCAGTGGTTATATTTTTATCTATGTGAGATTCTAAAGCCAAGGTGCCTTTTATGATAATGGGATGTTCAAATATAAGGCTTTGATTTGTTTATTCATTTTTGTTGCTGTTATTATTCCAGGGTGGGGTGTTAGAGAGAGCAGACAGAGGAGGGGATCTCTAACAGAAAAGGGCTCTATTAGCACTGACAAGATAGGAAAGGATCCAGCGAGGCTGACCTGAGGACGGAAGGTGAGTGTGATAGATGACAAGCTCGGGAGCCTTTGCCAAGCATCGTGGAGAGGTGGCTGCAGAAGTCAGGGAAGGCGAGTTCCAAAGCCATCCCTGTCTCTGCTGAATCAATACCTGTCAGGGCTCAGCCGGAAGGAGAGAAGGGCTGTCGGAGGTCAGACGGCTCAAGGTTCCCGAAGCCTGCAGACAGCACTCTCAGCTGGCAGGGAGACGTCTCGGGAGGTCCTCTGGATGCCGGGAGGTGGGCAGCAGACAGAATTAGGACTCCCTTTCTATTTCCACGTGAGATTTAACTGGAGAGAAATGGGAAAGGTGTCCACGAAAATTGCCTCTTCCTGCATCTAGTGTCCAGACAGGAAGCTTAATTGGAGATTAGATGTTTCTCAGAGTCACAGCGATTCTCAGGCACGGAGAGGAGGCTTCACCACGGCACAGGGGAATAGATCAGCCCCACCTGTCACCATCCCAGGGGCCGGGCCCTCAGCTCCAAGGCACCCAGGAAAGGACTCCTCTGCTGCCCTCCCTCCTCCTTTCATTCCTCCTTCTCTCTCAGGATTCCTGGCCCAGCAAAGGCTTTCTCAACACCGTTTTTCCAGCAGTGCTCTGGATAGCCCTGGGCATTCCCCAGAGCTGTCTCCACGGCCACAGGAGGGATGTGCGACGGGAGGAGAGACTGAGCCCACGGAGTCCGCCGGTCAGCACCAGCAGAGAAGTCTTCTTTCTTTTGTTTTATATATTACAGGTCTTGGTCTAAGATTTGTTTGAGGAAACCTTTTACCCTCTAGCACTCCTCTCTCAATAAACCCAGACCAGTCACATGTTTTTTGTTCCTTACTTAGGGCTTAGTTTCTAGCAGGCAAAGTCACACGTGGTATAACATGGTTCTGGTCAATGATAGACTGTACATATGGTGTGGGTCCCATAAGATTACAATATCATATTTTTACTGTATCTTTTCTAAGTTTAGATATGTTTAGATACACAAATACTTACCACTGTGTTACACTTGCTCACAGTACTCAGTACAGTCACCTGCTGTATAAGTGTGTAGCGCAGTGCAACCACATAGCCATGGTGTGCAGTAGGCTGTGCTTTCTCCATGATGATCCCACAGGGAACATTGAGGGCACATTGACACTTGCCCTCAAGGAGCTTACAGAAGTTATGGGACACAGATACATTTCCCTTGCTATTTCACGAGGAGTTGTGCTAGGATGCGTTCACTCTTCATCCTCCTTACTCTGCTTCTCTGCTTGCCCTCTGTAATCTGGAATCCAAACAGAGCTTCTCTTGTCTAAGGAGCAGACAGCCTGTGACAGAGACGAGACACCACCATGGATATCGATGTGCTTCGTGGATTGGAAAAGGCTGTAGAAGTATTTGATGTTGTTACCCTTATTCTGTTTGTAGGAGGAGACAGAGTCACAATGAATACTTCTGGTGAGAACTTGGAAGAATTTCCTAGACCAGATGAACTCTAGTTCTCAAAAGCAGCCAATGTTCCCTAAGTATTTAGTCTGAGGTTCTGGTAGAGATGCGAAGAAGCCTGAATGATGAGTCTTTATCTAAAAGGAGCTTACCAGAAAGCCTCATATATTCAGACCTACTTGCTCGTGGCTTCAGTTAACTAGAAAGACATCTTTTTCTTTATTAAACTTTTATGAGAAAAGTACCTGGCAAGAAGATAAGAATCTATCAGATATTTTTGAATCATTTACATTCTTTCAGGCATTTATTTTGCAAGGGTAGTTTAGGATATATCCTGTGGTTGTTTATTCATTGTACACTTATAAAACTGTGCCAGCTACTGTGCAGGACTTGAATTAGGGTCTGGAGGGAAAGGGAAAGGTGGGGATGGAGGTAAGTCAGACCCAAGTACTTTTGTAGGAGTGCCTGCAGACACGTAGCAAGGTTACTCCAGTGCAAAGGCATGCCAATGGATGGAAGGCCAGGGCATTCAGGGAAGCTGCGTGAAGCAGGTTTCTCCTGACTAGGGCGAGTCAGAGCATGCATCCTGCATTTATAGGCTCCTGACTGAACACTGTTATTTCCACAGGTGCCAGTTGTACTCTTGGGCAAAATGGTGAGATGAGAAAGGGGTTTTTAAAATGTATTAGTAAAATTATTTTCCTTCTTCTTTGTCATTACTCACAAACACCATTCACTTTCCCTCTATTCCCCTCTACCTCAAAGATACTCTCAGGTCTTTCTAGGCACATGCCATTAATTAATTGATTAGTTCAACAAATAACCATCAAGTGAATTTTGTGTGTCAGATACTAGGCACCATTTTCAACTACCACATGGGAACAGCAGTGAGGGAAAGGGACATGTTTCTCTGAGTTCTCGAAGCTTGTCCTCTGGTGGGTGAGAAGGGAAATAAAATAGTAAGAAACAAATTAAATCATATGTTAAAAATTATAAGTAGAAATAATGGTCATGCAGAGAGTGACTTTAGGATGTTGCTGTGTGTGAGAGATTAGTGAAAGATTGCTACTTTAGGTGGGATGGTCAGGAAAGAAGAGGGAACATTTAAGCTAAGGCCTGAATGCAAGGATCTAGAAGCCTCATCTCCCAGAAACAGGGAACATATGAAGACTCTGAAGCACAAGTGAGTTGGAAGCATTTGAGGAACAGAAAGAAAGGAATGAACGGCAGGGAAAGCACCAAGGGATGACGTCCGAGAGGAAGACAGGAATTTGAATTTTGACCTAGGCGTAATGAAGAGCAATTGGCGGTGGCTGCGGCAGGTAAAGTGTTTCCCCTCCTAGGAAGTTTGCTTTTATGTATTTAGATATTTATATCTTACTTCCTATGCAAGGGGTGCCTGAGTCCTCTTAGAATCCTGCCTCAGATCTCGGGACCATACCAGGCACATACCAAAGGCTCGATAAATATTTGTCCATTGATTGAGCAAGGGCCAGATCATAAACCGAAGCTCCAAAGCCCTCATGGTAGAATTTCAGGCACTTCACCCCAGATAGATGTGGGGAGACCCCATTCTCCCAGGTGTCTGGGAGAGCACACTGTGAATCACTGTGGATCACTGGGCGGTACCTCTCCTTTTCTTTCCCGCAGGCCTTGGGCAGTCAACCTTCTGCTCTTTTGTCTCTACAGACCCTTCATTATTCTCTCTACAGTCTCCTCCCGGCACGACTGGGGTCACAGTCTCCAAATACCCTGCTGTAGAAGGGCACAGCCTGCCTCACTCAGTAGTAGAATTGTTAAGCTCCACAAAGCAGATAACAAAAGTGCAACTATAGGAATGTTGCTAGGCGTGTTTCCAAAGCTTTTCTTCCCATTCCTTTTGGTATATTTAGGGGACCTACCTTCATTTTTTTCCTTCTGCAATTGCCCTGGCTGCACAAGGAAGATAAAATGGGGAAACTTCCATTATTTTTAATTTAAATACTATTTTCCATTAAATTGTCTCTGAGGAAGATTGACAGAGGGTTCAGGCTGTTCTTGACCCTCTGTTCTGAGACTTTGGCTAAACATGCTGCTGAAACCTGTCTCCAGTGTGAGTATAAGAGAACAATTCACTCTTTCATTTGTCAGACCTGGAGAAAGTTCAGCTTTCCATCTGGACTCCAGATAGTTGTCAAAAAATTCGCCCTTCAATTCTCTTATTTTTGTCAGTGGGTAGTATTGGGGAAATGTAATTAAAAACAAAATCTGGATCCAACCCCAGAAATTTCTTCACAAAGTTAGAAGTAAAGCAGTTTTATCACTGAGTAAGCACTAAAGCAGAATGCCATGCCCCTCCTGGGCCACCTGCTACAGAGATCACAAAGACAGACAGAAAGAAGTCTCTTGTATAGAGCCCAGTGACTACAACCTATGACATTGCTGTTTTCAAGATAAATTTGCTAATTTTCTCCTATGTTTATGACTAGGGATAGGTTTTGCAATTTGGACTCAGTTGACAACTGAAGTGGGTCCCTCTCCTCCTAGAAAAATGAGAGATAGTGCATTTGGTCTTTTTCGATGAGTACATTTCAAAGAGATGGCTCTTAGGTCCTTGAGGAAACATTTCTGAGTTGTGGGACTGGCAAGAGCCTTATTTTTTAACATTTGCCTCACAATAGGCATTTGGGCTTCTGTGAGACTGATCCTGGTAGGTGAAAGTGTGGGTTCCTCAGGCATATGCCCCCTCAGTGGGTACTGGATCAGCTATGCTCTTCCTACCTTGCCAGAGTTCCCAGTTTTAGTGCTCTCACAGAATTCTCATGGCAGGTGTCCCAGACCATGATACATGCAGTCTCCTTTAGAAGTATTTCTAGAAAGCATATCAAATAAATGTGTGTTTTATTTGTCAAATAAAGTCTACAAAGTCTCTTCCCTTTAACTCAGAAGAGCCTGAGGACAGTGTCTCCCAGGAAGTTTCCTTTTGCCAACTACACAGGGCTAACCGATCAACAGGTCTCCAAGCCTCAGATGGGAATCCTTGAGGATGGGAACTTTGGAGGACAGATCCTGTCTCTTCTCTTACTAGCAGAGTAATTAATATGTTGGGGCCTCATTTGAACCATCTGTCGAAGGAGGATAGTAATTGTCCTACCCATCACACCTTTCCCATCTTCACCTAGATTATTCCTATTCATTTTATGGGTTTTGGCTGAATGCTTTCTTTTATCATACCCTACACTTTTTTTTTTAATTTTTATTAAATCATAATTGTGTACATTGGTGCAATCATGGGGCACAATGTGATGACTTCATATACAATCTGAAATATTTTCATTGAACTATTTAACATAACCTTCATGGCCTTTTAATCTCTATATGAAGACATTTATATTCTACATTTAGTAATTTTCACTTGTACCCTTGTAAGATGCACTGTAAGTGTGGCTCCCTCCAGCCAGCCTCCCTCCTCCCCTTTCCTCCCTTGCCCCCCCTTCCCCATACTCTTGTGCTATAACTGGGTTTTAGCCTTCATATGAAAGCTATAGATTAGCCTCATAGTAGGGCTGAGTACATTGGATACTTTTTCTTCCATTCTTGAGATACTTTGCTGAGAAGAATAT
>CAUYRH010136012.1:0-10364 GCA_963574655.1 Perodicticus potto | reverse complement strand
GTCAGGTCCCTCAAAGTCCTGATAAAAGGCTAACAAAGAAAGTGACTAAAATATGTCCAAAGTTATAAAAGATATAAAAGCAAGAGTTGGGCAGCGCCTGTGGCTCAGAGTAGGGCGCTGGCCCCATATACCGAAGGTGGCAGGTTCAAACTCGGCCTCGGCCTCGGCCGAACTGCAAAAACAGAAAAATAGTCAGGCGTTCTGGTGGGTACCTGTACTCCCAGCTACTTGGGAGGCTGAGGCAAGAGAATCGCCTAAGCCCAGGAGTTGGAGGTTGCTGTGAGCTGTGTGACGCCACTGCACTCTACCGAGGGCGATAAAGTGAGACTCTGTCTCAAAAAAAAAAAAAAAAAAAATTAAAAACATTCATTGAGGCTCGGCGCTTGTGGCTCAGCGGGCTAAGGCGCCAGCCATGTACACCTGAGCTGGTGGGTTCGAATCCAGCCTGGGCCCGCCAAACAACGACGGTGGCAGCCAAAAAATGGCCGGGCGTTGTGGCAGACACCTGTAGTCCCAGATGCTTGGGAGGCGGAGGCAGGAGACTCGCTTGGGCCTAGGGGTTGGAGGTTGCTGTGGGCTGTGATGCCATGGTGCGACAGCTTGAGGCTCTGTCTCAAAAAAAAAAAAAAAAAAAAAAAAAAAAAATTCATTTAAATGTGTACCTCCATGGATACTAAACTGTAGGTCAGTCTCAGCAAAGACAGATCAACTTTCTAAAATTCATCTGAGGACATCACCTATATGAAGTCTAGAGACAAAGATACCAACTGAAATAATACCACAATGAAAAGTTAAGAGAAGAGTTCGAGGAACAGGGAATAGAGCTGCAGAGGGAGGAGGCAGAAGACCAGGTGGGCAGGGCAGACTTGTGGCCTGCTCTGGCCTTTATGAAATATGAAAATTCACTTCAACATCTTATAACCACAAAATCACAGGAGTGGAACCTAACTACTTGAAAACCAGTAGAAGCAAAAAAAGAGATTAAAGAAAATACACTAATTTGACAGAAGTTGGGAAAGGGGAGGCACAGGATAAACTCAAAGGGAACAGGAGGAAGGCAGAGACAACCCAGACTCACTGTGAGTCACCGAAAGCATGGAACGATTTGCCAGCTAAAAATTTTTTTTTTAATTTTGGCTCTGTGCTATATAGCTCTATGCTGCGTAGCTTTTTATGCTGTGAAAATTGTCGCATTTGAGAAAGATATTTAAAAAACGGAAACATTAGGCAAATATTAACTAAAAGAAAGCTAGATTTCTGTTAGATGCAGCAGACTTTAAGAAATTAAGTTTAATGAGAGAAAAAATCCCCTAGGGAAGAGCAATGAGAGAAAAAATCCCCTAGGGAAGAGGGACATTTCTTGGCTTGAAGGCACCTACTGCCGTTCACGCTGTAGGCTGGTAGGAGGGACAGCTGAACCACAGTCACAGGGCTTCCCCTTCTCCGCAGGGGAGCAGTTGTGGCCCATACAGGCGGACATCCTTGCAGGAGTCCCAGGGTAGAATTGTAGCCCCTGCTACCCTCCGGGGCAGAGGAGCGGAGCATAGTGCCCAGCACTCCCTGTGCAGAGAAAGGCGGAGTGGAGAAGCATATATTGTTGCTCAATCTCAGGACAAACCCTGCATAAACTCAGGGGCAGCACGGTAGTAGCACAAGGCTGGTTCTCCACATGTTGCATGAACATCCATGTAGAAATCCTTGCACGGACTAATTTCATTCTGCTTGGGTAGGTAGCTGGGAATAGAACCGATGGGGTGTATACAGATTTATATGTAACTCTAAGAAGATGCCAAGCTACTTTCCAGATTGGCTTCCCTGTTTGCATGACCCCAGTCAGTGCACAAAAACACAACACCTCCGTTCCCACAGCACTTGTCATCCACTGGGTGTGGGGTGGTGTCTCCCTGTGGATGTAATTTGCATTTCCCTGACGCTCAGTGATGTTGATTACTAACCAAACCTCCGTCCCATGGCCCAGTTGCCGTCCGCACGTCTTCATGGGAACATGTCCCCTTGTGTCTCTCACTTAGCTCCTATCTGGGCTGTTCACCTCTCATTGGATAGTTAAGAATTATATACTTTGAACACAAATCTTTTACCAAAAGTACAACTTGCCAATATTCTCCCTCAGACTCTAGTATCTTTTCATTTTCTGAACAGTGTCTTTTAGAGTAGCAGTTCTTGGTTCAGTGAAGTCAATTTATCATTTTTCTTTCATGGATTGTGCTCTTGGTGTTAAAAATGAGAATTCTAGGCCTGCCACGGGGGTCCTAGAGCCATTTTTTTGCATGTTGACATCTAGTTGCCCCAGCCTCATTTGTTATAAATGCCATTCTTTCTCCAGTGAACATGCCTTGATGCCTTTGCTGAAAACCAGCTGACCATAGTCTAAAGCTTTATTTCTAGTCTTTAGGACTTGTTCCAATGACCTTTGAGTCTGTGTTCACTCCTGTGACACAATGTCTAATTACTATAGCCATATAGTATGCTTTGATGTTTAGAATTTTCAGTACATATTTTAAAAAACAACGCAGGCGCAACTCAACAAGAACAAGCCAATTCAAAAATGGGTAAAAGCAGCCTGGGCAATATGAAACCTCATCTCCACAAAAAATAGAAAAATTGGCTCGGCGCCTGTGGCTCAAGCAGCTAAGGTGCCAACCACATATGCCTGAGCTGGCAGGTTTGAATCCAGCCCAGACCTGCCAAACAACAATGACAGCTGCAACCAAAAAATAGCCATGAGTTGTGGTGGGTGCCTGTAGTCCCAGCTACTTGGGAGGCGGAGGCAAGAGAATCGTTTGAGCCCAGGAATTGGAGGTTGTTGTGAGCTGTGATGCCACAGCACTCTACCCAGGGCGACAGCTTGAGGCTCTGTTTCAAAAAAAAAAAAAAGAAAGAAAGAAAAAGAAAAGAAAAATTAGCTAGCTGCGGTGGTGGCGCCTGCAGTCCCAGCTACTCGGGAGACTGAGGAAGGAGGATCACTTGAGCCCAGGAGCGTGAAGTTGCTGTGAGCTGTGATGATGTCACTGTGCTCCAGCCTGGGTGACAGAGTGAGACCCTGTCTAAAAGAAAACAAAACAAAGCAAAAGACTTTATGTATTTCTCTAAAGAAAATATACAAATGACCAATAAAGCACAAGAAGAGCAGCTATAATTTATTAGGGAACTACAACGCAAAACCCAGTGAGACATCACCTCACACCACCAGGATGCCTGCTACCAAACCATGCGCATGGGTGGGACATAAAATGCTGCAGCCCCTATAGGGAACAGTGTGATAGCTGTTAACAAAAGAATTACCATATACGATCCAGGAATTCCACTTCTGAGTATGCCATAAAAGAATTGAAAATAAAGTCCCAAAGAGATATCTGTACCCCATGTTCATAGCAAAATTATTCACAACAGCTAAAACATGGAGGTAGCCCAAGTACCCACAGGCAGAGGACACAGACTACTATCCCTCCACATGGAGGCCTCCACCAGCCTCAGAAAGGTGTGATGCTCTGACTCAGTGCGGCAATGTGGATGGAAGAGCCAGATACCACAGGCCATGTCTTGTGTGATTCTGCTCAGCTAAAATGCCCAGAACAGGTAGACCACAGGGACAGAGGCCAGATGAGGTGCCCACACTGGGGAGTAGCATAGGGTCCCCTGAGGTGATGACAGTTCTGGAACTAGAGTGGCAGCTGCACCCCTTGTCCCTGAGATGAACACTTGAAAATGGTTAAAATGGGAAATTTTATGTATATTTTAATAGAGTTTAGAAAAAAATTACCCGTGGGCCAAGAAAGAAAGCACAATGAAAATTTATAATTATTAAGGACCAAACTGTATAGCTGGAAAGTACATGAATGCTTACTTTAGAGTTTAGGAAAGAAACAAAAAGGTGATGTAAAAAGAACAGAGGAAGGAAAAGAAGGGAGAAGCCACTGTCTCACTGGGGAATACAGAGAACCGCAGATGTGGTCATGACCAAGAAGAAACACAGTAATTCTAGGAACAAAAAAGTCCAAGTAGAAAATCTCCTAGAAAGATATAACTGACCATAATGAATTAACAAAGATTTGAGCATAATTAAAACAGTTGAAGAAATTTAATTTGTACTTAAAAAATATATCTCTCAAATTAGCCAAGAATGATGGTTTTACTAAATATTCAATAAACTGACAATCTGAATTATATGTAAACTTTTCCAGAGAATAAGAAAATAGGAAAAGAGGGACTATCTTTGGCTATGAGACTTATGTGATTCCCAACTATACAAATACACATAAAAAAATGAAAAGTATGGGTTAATCTCAGTTTTAAAATACACATAAAATTCTAAATAAATATTAGCAAGCAAAATCCAGAAATACAAAGCAGGACCTCTGCGAGTGACCACCCAAGGGACTATAACAAGCTGGTCATCACACAGAGGTGGTCAGCATAAGGAACCAGGCCTGCTGTACTGACACATACATGCAATACACATCCAGGCTGTGAGGATTAGGTCAACTTGACGTGATCAGTATGGGGAGGTGAGCAGCTGCAGAGGTTCTAACGTGTTTTAAAAATCATGATCAAATTCAACTTCTCTCTGGAATGAATGCAAAGGGTGGTTTAACACTAGAAAACACCACCGGACACAGTGGTTCATGCCTGTAATCCTAGCACTTTGAGAGGCCCAGGCAGGTGGATCACTTGAGCTCAGGAGTTTGAGACCAGCCTGAGTTAGAGTGAGACCCCATCTCTACTAAAAATAGAAAAAAAAGTAAGGCAAGAGGACCTCTTGAGCCCAGGAGTCTGAGGTTGTTGTGAGCTATGATGCCATGGCACTCTAATCAGGTGAGAGAGTGAGACTTTGTCTCAAAAACGAACAAAAAAACCAATAGAAAACACATTTATATTTAGCATATTAGTATTTTAAAGGAAGATAATTATCAAGTGGCCCTAATCAACAGATGCTGAAAAAACAGCTGATAAATTCTAAGACCTGGCCAGGTGCAGTGGCTCACACCTGTAATCCCAGTGTTTTGGGAGGCCAGGGCAGGAAGAGTGCTTGAGCCGAGGACTTTGAGACCAGCCTGGGCAACACAGTAAGACTCTATTTTTAAATAAATCAAAATTAATAGAAATTTAAAATATTAACTGGGTATCCCCAGCTACTCAGGAGGCTGGGGCAGGAGGATTGCTTGAGCCCAGGAGTTGGAGGCTGCTGTGAGCTGTGATGATGCCACTGTGGACAGAATGAGACCCAGTCTCTCAAAAAAGAGAGAAAAAAAAATCCAACACCTATTCTTTTTTTTTTTTTTTTTTTTGTGACAGAGCCTCAAGCTGCCACCCTGGATAGAGTGCGGTGGCATCACAGCTCACAGCAACCTCCAATTCCTGGGCTCAAGTGAGTCTCTTGCCTCCGCCTCCCAAGTAGCTGGGACTACAGGCACCCGCCACAATGCCTGGCTATTTTTTGATTGCAGCCGTCATTGTTGTTTGGCGGGCCCGGGCTGGATTCGAACCCGCCAGCTCAGGTGTACGTGGCTGGCACCTTAGCCTGTTGAGCCACAGGCGCCGAGCCCCAACACCCATTCTTAATAAAAATTCAGCAAAGCAGGAATGGGAGGGAAACCCCAGACTCCAAAGTGAAGTGTTAGAAGTGTTCTCCAGCATGAAGGATATGGAGGCGGCACCACACCACTCCACAGGCCCAGGGCTTGAGAAACAAGAGAGACAAAGTCCTGTGAGGTTTTTGACGATGAAGCTCAAGCACCAGCCAAATGGGAGGCTGGGATGGGGCTGTCCATGCTCCAGGCTTCAGCCAGAGCCCGGTACTACTCAGCCCTGTGGGATGGAGGAGGGGCACAGCCTGCCAAGGTGGCAGCATCAGGTGGTCACAGGTCCTTTTGCCACCTAGGGCCTCTGCCCAGCCCCCCATGGTGCATGTGGAGAAGGAGGCTGAGCCCACACAGGGGCCAAACCTCCTAGCCACAGTCTCACGCCTGACAGGGGCCTCTCTAACTTCACACTCTCCACTTTTTAATTTTTTATTTGAGACAGTGTCTTACTTTGTCTCCCTGAGTAGAGTGTTGCAGTGTCACATCTCACAGCAGCCTCAGACTCCTGGGCTCAAGTGATACTCTTGCCTCAGCCTCCCAAGTACCTAGGACTACAGCCATGTACCACTACTCCCAGCAAGTTTTTCTCTTTTTAGAGACAGGGTCTCACTCTTGCTCATGCTGGTCTCGAACTCGTAAGCTCAAACAGTCCACCTGCTTTGGTCTCCAGTGCTGGCCTGAGCCACCGCACCAGCCTCACTTTCCTTTCTATTTACTGGTCTTCTCTTTCTTTTACATAATTTTTGTAGATGCAGAGATATACCCTGCAGGAAGGGTACAGACAACCACCATGAAGACCTGAGAATGGGCCCAGAGAGGCCTCCCGTGCTGCCCACCTGCTCATCGCTCCTGTGGTAGTCATGGTCCTCCTCTGGTTTCTCCTCCGCGGCCTCTTTGTTTGAACTGTCATCTGCTTTGGTATCACCTTTCAGCACAAACAGGAAATACCGTATCATGAAACCCTACAGTGGGCTCAGGATGTATCCCATACTCATGCCACCCAGAGGTCTGCCCTTAGGGTGGAGTCCCTCCCCCTGTGCCAGTGGGTCCCTGCTGCAGTTGTTGCTGTAGGGGGGTTATGGAGCATAGAAGAGGGACAGATGCCAGGACAGGCAGCAGGGTCATGCGAACTCCACTGTTCCATTATGGCCATAGTGGCACTTAGATGTTCAGGGCTGACCATGTCAGCCTGCCTCTTCACAGAGCTCAACTCCTAAAATTTCACCACCCCAACACCACTTTTCAATTAAAACTTCACCTTAGGTAAGACAAAATTGAGGGTTCTTGATTCTCAGACACATTTCTTTTTTCTACTTCTTTTTGAGACAGAGTCTTACTCTGTTACCCTGGCTAGGGTTCCGAGGCGTCATAGCTTACAACAACCTCACACTACTGGGTTCAAGTCATCCTCCTGCCTCAGCCTCTCAAGTAGGTGGGACTAGAGGCCTAAGTCACCACACTCAATCTACGGATATATTTCTTAACCACTAATAGTGGCTGTGCCCGCTTGGGACCTGCAAGGCCAGCAGAGCTGGTCACTTTCCAGTGGCGACAGACAGGATCCATCCTTGAATTTTCAGGAGTACAGAGTGGTCTACACACTCCTTAGGGATGTGTGTGGTCTACCAGGAAAGAGCCATCGACTCACAGATTTGAATATTTGCTATGACATGTATGATTTAAAACACCACTAACATCACACTGAAACCAAATGGTTATTTTTCCATTTTACAGAAAAAGAAGTCTTTAGTTAAGTCTCAGGAAGGTCACCTTCCACTCTCTCTTCTGCAAGTTGTCAGCCCCCAGTTTCTCTCTGAGTCCAGGTACTTTCTGGGGCCCCTTATCTCCCCCCAGCCCAGGAGTGAAGGGGACACCTCAGGACAGAGCCTTGCTCATCTGATGCAGATGACCTGGACAAGGGGGGCGCAGCGCTGTACTCACCGTTGCGGTGGGGGTCCACGTGCTGCTTCGCAGAGCAGGCCTCTCCCTTGACGTCGCCAGGCACCTCCATGCCCAGTTTGTGATAGAATTCTCTCTGCTTTCTCATCTCCGCTATTAAAAATCAACACATAATCTTTAATCTGAAGTAGGTAGTGATTATATTGAAATTCTTTTTTTTTTTTTTTTTTGGTAGAGACAGAGTCTTATTTTGTCGCCCTCGGTAGAGTGCTGTGGTGTCACACAGCTCACAGCAACCTCCAACTCCTGGAGGATTCTCTTAGGCGATTCTCTTGCTTCAACCTCCTGAGTAGCTGGGACTATAGGCAGCCCGCCACAACGTCCGACTATTTTGTTGTTGTTGTTGCAGTTTGGCCAGGGTTGGGTTGGAACCCGCTACCCTCAGTATGGGGCCAGCGCCCTACTCACTGAGCCACAGGCACTACCCAATTATATTGAAATTCTATTCACAAATATCAGATGAAGAATACTATGGACTTGGATGACAAAGTCTGAAAAGCAAGTCCTCCCAGCCTCAGCCCAAAGGTGCCTCCTGCCCAGGCCTGATGTGACATCTGGACAGGCGACATAGTGGGCTGAGTCCACTCTCCTCATGAAGCCACTGTAACTGGGGTATGGTGTGCACACACACACTAAGGTGGCACTGGTGCCATGTCAGATGTCACTGCTGACCACAGTGGTTCAGTCATGTCCTCTTCCAGTGGGCCAGGAGCTCAGAAAGGAGTAAGATGCCTAGTTCTCCAGACATCTCATGGCCAGGACATAACCCTCCAGCCCAGAGATGCCCCAGGTCTCCTTGAGGATCCTAGCAGGGCACTTAGGGCTGCAGTGAGTGATGGCGGCAAGGACAGCCTGAGGCCACATGTTATAGGACCCTGCCCTCGACGTGCCCTCCAGCCCACAGGGTACTTCGGGTCTACTTCAGCGTGAGGAAGGGGTATGAGGAGTGCCATCTGGCATCTAGGGCCTGCAGTCATGGCTACATGGACCCCAGGGAGGCCCCACAGAGGCCAGCTCCTACTGTAGACAGGCAGCATGTCACTGCAGCATTCTTGGCATCCCCTCACCATGCCTGTTGCCTGGATCACCGCCTGGTGCGGCAACCCAGCTGCCTCATCCTGAGGGGCCAGCACTCCATCCTGTGGGCTAGAGTCTCTCTGAGCACAGGTCCCCCTAACCCCACTAAGGATGGGCAGCAGGACCAGGCCACAATCTTGCACATCCCAGGGAAAGACCAACTCTGTGGGAAGAAGACAGCTACCAGCTGACTTTCCGCAAGTGCCATGTCCGTGTGACTCTAAGGCTCACTCACACCACAGTCCAGGACCACATAGTGGGCAGCAAAGAAGAATTAGAGTCAATAACCAAAAAAAAATCACTCTGAAAAATAACTTATGTATAACTGATCAAGGAATGCTTAATTTAACGTTTCTCCTGTAAGCCGTGAGCTCTAAGAGCCTGGAGTGTGCCCTGGGCCTGAACCAGCCCTGCACAGATGCCGTGCAGACATTGGTGGGGCAGGAATGAGTGACGCAGAAGGTGGCAAGCTCAGCAGAAAAAGGAGGACACCTCTGGAGTCAGAGATGTGAGCAGGCCGGCCTCGGGTAAGGCATAGGGTTGGGATCTAAATGGCAAAACACCAGGCTGCGGGAGCAAGCTGGATGCCATGAGGTCAGCTTGGAAGAAACACTTCCCTGAAGTGACTTCACAGTAGGCAGCTTGGGGATGAAGCTGACAGCAGGGCCTGTCCCTAGCAGGGTCTCTAATGCAAAAGAGGAACCCACTGTCACAGGTGGAGAAGAACCCAGCTTCATACACTTTGTTTTAATTCCCATTTACGATTTTTTCACCTATGAGAATGGGGTTGAAAATAATGCCCATTGTCAGGTATATATAAACACAGAATTTTTTTTTTTTTTGTAGTTTTTGGCCGGGGCTGGGTTTGAACCCACCACCTCTGGTATATGGGGCCGGTGCCTTACTCCTTTAAGCCACAGGTGCCGACCAAAATTTTTTTTGAAACAGGAGTCTCACTCTATTGCCTTGGATAGAGTGTCATAGTGTCACAGCTCATAGCAACCTCAGACTCTTGGGTTCAAGTGATCCTCTTATCTCAGCCTCCCAAGTAGATGGGACTACAAGTGCCCACAACACCCAGCTACTTTTTTCTATTTTTAGTACAGACAGGGTCTCATTCTTGCTTAGGCTGGTCCCCAACTTCTGAGCTCAAGCAATCCACCCACCTCAGCCTCCCAGAGAGCTGGGATTACAGGCATGAGCCACTTCGCCCAGCCTAGGTATAAAAATGTTAATTGGGATAATTTTTCAGGAAAGTAACTTGGCATTATACTTAAGGCTGAGCGTCCATAGCACAGTGGTTACAGCGCCAGCCACATACACTGAGGGTGGTGGGTCCAACACGGCCTGGGCCAGCTAAACAACTGCAACAACAATAACAACAAAAATAGCCGGGCGTTGTGGAGGGCGCCTGTAGTCTGTAGTCCCAGCTACTTGGGAGCCTGAGGTTGCTGTGAGCTGTGACGCCACCGTACTCTACTGAAGGCGACATAGTGAGACTCTGTCCAAAAAAAAAAAAAAGAAAAGAAAAGAAATACTTAAAAACTTAATTACTGACCTAAAGATTCCACTGTTAGTAATCCATCCTTAGGAAGCAACTAAGTACAGGAGATAAGAATCATATATTCACTGAAGTCTTACCTATAATTCTGAAAAATGATTACCAACTTAAATTCTACGCATCCAACAACTGGTATTGGCTAATCAGAATTGGCTCTCTGCCCCAGC